>JBBHKE010003256.1:35037-50488 GCA_037447655.1 Zygnema cylindricum
CCCCCACCCATTCCCCCTTCACCCCTTCCTGCTCACGTCTCAAAAGAATCTTTGGATTCTACCTTTACCCCTTAAAGGACGAAAAAATACGAATCGTTCGATTGAAAACGGAATACGACGAAAACAAAATTTGGGCGAAACCTTTTGTAAATGAGAGTTCAAATTTAAAAAATCTTTTCGAGGCCGAATTAGACAAAGTAATTTCGATGCATGCTTCCGTTTTTGTCGGTACATGGAGATCCACTTATACTTATGATATTGAAAGGTTAAGATATGGATTTGGTACTTCCGATCCTAGGGATTCTTATTTTAATGAGCCTCTCCCTTTTTCCCCATTTCCATCTTAGGTTTCTAAGAAAACTCTGCACTCGTCCTTCCCCACTTCCCCCTTACCCAACCCCCCCTTCCTCCCTTTCCCTCCGCCCCTGCTTCCCCTCCTCCCTTCCCCTCCGCCCGAAGTAGTGTAAAGGGATAGCAATGGAGTTGTACCAGATCGGAAATTGGGCATATCGGCGATATGCATTATTTAAGTGTTTGGGCGATAGCGCTCTCTTTTGTGTACAGTGTCGAGTTTCGATTGGAATTCACAAATAGGTTCACGAATAAAATTCCAGCGAGAATGCCGCCGAAAAAACCGGCGAGATTTCCGGGCGAAGTTTCGGCCAGAATAAACATGGAGAGAATTTTTGGCGAGATTTTCGGCAAGAATGAGTTCTGTTCGTCCTATGACGACTCGTGTTTTGTCGTTTAGTGGACGGTTAGTGGAGGGAGCTAGGCGAGAGAATTTTGGCAGTTAGGGTTTTGGCTGCCGCCGGATTTGTACGGAAGATCCTTATTTGACTTTGTCAGAATAGTCTCTCGAGAGTTGGATAGGTCGAGAAGGATCCTCCAGTGACTTTTGTCACAACAGAGGAGATTTTATTTTTTATTTGCGTTACATTGTTGCAGTCTGGTTGGAACTTTTTAAAATTATTGTGCAGTGATGATGTTTCTGCATTTAATTTTTTCATTTATTTATAGTACCTTACTTTTCCGTGCGTATTTTTAAAATATGGCTTCTGGGTCCACACACTTTGAAGGCTATTAAAATATGATAGAATAAATTTGTCGCACGGAAATCATGATAAGTGTACACCTAAGTAGCAAGAAGCTGATAGGCACGATACACCGTAAATCGTAATTAGAGTTATGCACGCTAATTCCGTCACCCCAAATTTTGACTCTATCACCTTAAATAGAGTGCATTATTCTAAATTGTTTTTTACATTATTTAAGGTACTTTTTTAATGAGCGTTAATAACTCTAATACAATGCCATTCTGAATAGTGTGGCGTGCGGTCAGTGTCTGACTGTGCAAAATTGTACTTTATTAAGTAAAAAAGTACAAATAATGATTTAATACAGGTCGTTATCATGTAACTGCGGTTTAAAAAACCGCGTATAATTACGCGAAACTATACGTTTTGTCAGATTCTATACGTGTACCTAATTTACAGTAGATATATTCAGTGCCACAATTTACGCCCAAATAAGAGTTATTGATAAATTAGAGTAATTTTTTTTTTAAACACTTGATTTGATCACCCAAAATAGAGTTTATAACTCTAATTAGTTATTTCACTTTTTTACTATAATTATTTCTTTACTCTAATTACGATTTGCGGTGTGGAGGGAAAGAATCTTTGCCCTAACAATCTTCAGTAATTCAGATGATGACGTAGTTGCTGACAAGTCAACGCTGGCAGTTGATAACTGGCTAGATAGAGAACACTTGTTAGCCTCTGAAATTATTGTTGTCGGTTAGGCCTTCTCAATTTGAAGACTTCTTCGGTTACAATAACAGATGACCAATTTACGGCGTACGGACGTACTCGTTCGATTGACAACACAATTTGCGAAACAAACATGTGTGCTGACCGATGAATTAGTGCGAAGTAGTAGGCACTAAATAACATTTACACTCATAGTTCAAAAGTAGGTGAAAGTAGGCCCATACAATATGCCTATTGTACGCAAAACATACAATATGACCTTAAGACCCATATTGTATTCGGACCTATTCGGACCAATTAAAGCATTCGGACCAAAAATTGGACCAATTAAAACATTCGGACCAAACAAATTTATTTACACCGTCAAATTCGGACGATCGGACGGTCTTTGATCAAAGTAGCGATCTAGGAAGATCACATGAAAAGCCCATAACACAACTTACGATAAAGGCGCCGACCAAAGGCCTACCATAAAAACGCCTACTTTTGAACTATGTTTACACTGAACAGGAACGTCGCACGAAAAAATACACTAACGCGCTTTCGGCCGATCCGCCGATTTGCACATTGAGCCTAACAGAAAGCTATACCGTGTGTCGCTATTAGTGTTAACAATTTTTTCGCCACTTGAAACATCTTTTCTCCGTACACACTTGTCCGATTTCAATTTCACAGCGAATCGGAAACTGATAATACTTCCTTTAAATCGCAACCGTCAAATCCGCAATCTGACATGTGCGTACGGAGAAAATATGTTTTAAGAGACGAAAAAAACATTAACACTAAGGGTGTTGAATTACTAGTTTTATGTGGTATTTTCTCGGTCTGAATTTAGTACAAATGGAAAAAGGAAATAGGCGGACAGCCTGCCTCCGCCTCCTCTCTCTACCCACCATACTTATCGTAGTCACTGAGGGATGGAGAGGGTGGGTGAGCCATGGCTGTCCTAGCTTAAGCAGGTTGGGCTAAAGAGTGACTTATGTCACTCTCAACAAAAGGTTGAGTCCAACACTCGAACCTCCGACCGGTAGAGCGCGGCTAAGCCATTAGCTCTAACCAGTCTGTCGTAGAAGTCCGTTAGCATATGATAGGTTTGATATTTATTTAAACAGTGTTACAACCATGAATTCGATAAACGGAATTGCGAACGAAAGAACATGGAACCAAGTATTATATAGTGCGAACATTATCTCGCACGAAAACAAATGAATCGGACATTTGTTTTTACGGCGGACATTCAATATCGAATCTAATCCGACGGCGTACATCAATGTCGAGATCGCGGAATGGTCACTTTTGGCGTTTATGGACGTGGCATGACGTGGCGCCACGCGGAGGGATGGCATTTGGTCGCAAGAATTCCGGCGAACATAAGGACAAGTGAAAAGTGGACACGCGTCCACTTAATGTCGTTGCCGTACATTGGCCGTTCAAAAAGTACATCAGCCATAGTACTTTTCTGTACCCTACAGTGATCTGATTGGTTCATACTTCAATAGATAGGGGTTGTGAGAGGGATTTAGGACTTAGAGAATTTGGTAGATAGGAACCTCTCTCCCTTTTGAGAGTTTGTATAAACTTGGCATTTTTGCCGACTCATAACTTATCGGGTGGTTGGCTGTTTTCAGTGATTCTTGTTGCTACGGACTCAGGGGAGTCCAGGCTGCACAAGGGTGCAGTCAAATTGTCAGTTTGCCTTTTTTGGCAGCAGTGGTTGTGGCTTGAAGTGGGTTAGTTAAATACTATCTAGAGGCTTCCTGTATTCTGTAGTCCAATGGAGGACACACAATTGCATTGCGTCTCTATCTCCCAAAGTAAGGGTTTTTTTGTGTCGTTTTCTTATAAAACTTAGAGTCGCACCGCGTAAGTTTCAGCTGTACAAAAAAATAGAAAAAAAGAGAAGTACATTTTGCGTCATCATCGAATTTAAGATGTACTACATGTCGTCTTGTGTTCTTCGACCCACGGCCACGCCAAAAAACATCATCTTCAAACTTTTCTTTAAAACACAAAGACGATGTGTTATAAAACAAAGTATATTTGAAAAACAAATAGGAACACGTGTTCGCACATGTAAATTTTTTTACAAAAAATTCAAACAAATTCAAGCGACGGCGAAAGGTACACTATTCGTTATGTTTTGTTTGTTTGCGTTCAAGTACAACGAGGCAAAGTACACAATTTGTTTGTTTTTGTCCGTTTGCGCTTGGTACGGATTTTGTTTCGCCATGGGTCTCAATATTCTGATGCCATTTCACCTCGAGCGGACAAGAGAAGCAATGTCAAAGTGCATCTTCTTCAACCGTGAAAGGGCACGGGCTGGAAGGTGGTGCGTCTACAATGTCACGAAAACTCATGCGCCGTCACAAGCAGTTACAAAAAATAACTTCCGTCATCACAAATTGTAGACGTTGACAGCTGTCACGGGTATTGTCAGCGTATACAACCGTCAAACCTTTTAAGTAACAATTTTGTTGTTACACATAGGGACACTTGAAAATCTGGGTCCGCCGGATCTGCGCTAAAAAATAAAGTATATTCTCTAAATTTGAAGTACATAGAGACGCACCCTAATAATGATTCACGGTGGAAAGAACTAAACGGTGCAAGACATCTCAATTTTTCTTTTTAATAGAACTGACAGGTATGATGGATGACGTGCAGAGGTCGCAAACGGTTAACTGAAATCGTAACTGACCGTTAATCAACCGCCCGCGTCGGATCTGGAACAAATTCGGTTGCCGAATTTGGGGGGTCCGTTAGATTCAGGCGGGCGATTCACGAAAAAAAAAAATCGGTTCCGGTCGGGTAAGCAAAAAACTAAAAAAACTGAAGGTTTTGTACTGTCAATACTATCCAACATTATTGTACTTTGTACTCTTGGTATTGTGGGAGGTATAAGGGAGATGTACCACTAATTTTGTACTTATTCGGGTACGGGCGGGTACGGGTAGTTGAGAAAAATCGAGTTTCGGCTAACTTTTTTTGTCGTAAACACGTTTCGGGTAACGGTAAACAATTTTGGAGCGTGACATAACCCGGTCGGGCGTCGGGTACTCAAATTTTGAAAAAAAAACGGTCGGTTTCGGTTATCTATAATTTTGACTTTTGCGACCTTTGATGACGTGTCGAAACTGAGTCCGATAATCGAAGGTGGCGAGCGTCAGACGACCGTCAGCAAACCATTTTGCTTTACCGTCATTAGACGATTATGCTTGACCGTCAGCATGCGATTATGTGAGCACAGGATTCTGCTTTACCGTGAGGCAGAGGTCACAAAAAGTCAAAATTTCTACAATCCCAATTCGAATTTGTTATTTTTAGCCTGGCTTACCCGGCCGTACCCGATTTTTTATTTATTTTTTTAATCACCCAGCCGAATCTGGCCGGCCCCCCATATTTGGCACCCGAATCCGTTCCGGATCCGAAGTGGCTGGCCAGGTACGGATAGGGTACGGATTCGGGTACCCGATTGTGTCCTCTGCCGCGTGGCGTGAGCAGAAGATCCTGCTTTACCGTGAGGCTTGCCAGAAGATTCTGCTTTACCAAAAAAAAAAAAAGTTTTTTTTTTTTTTTTTTTTTTGCTTTTGAATCGCTGTAAGAATTAGAAATTGTCGATTCTACTTAGCAAATTAAATTAGGTTTTCTATTCTGAATCTATTGATGTGCTTTTCATGTCAGAATCTTGACTTTCGCAATTTTAAGTGCATATTATATGGGCGCAATAAACCTCATTTTGGATGTATTGGATTTTTAGCGAACAAGTGGTCCACTTTAAATGAGCGCTTCGTGAATGCCACGTGGCAGTTGACTTTAATTGACATTTGCAGTTTTTACTAGTCTCAATTGTTGGAACAGTCACGCCGCGTTTTTACACACGTGGAAAAAGGAAGGACAGTTTATGACTACTTTTTGTCCCACGTGTCAATCTGCTGAACGGCAACGTTAGAAGCCATTTTGCCAGGTGGCTCCCAAGCAGACACGAATACATAAAAAAAAATTGCTCTTTTTGCTGTCATTTGTACGTGCGACCAATAACAGGCGAGAATGAACACTAAAAAAAAGGCAATCAAACCGAAAAAAAAAAAGTAAGCAGCATAAAGTTGCAGACTCCTATTTTAATTCAAAACTCCTGCAAGCATAAATTACAAACGACCGGCGAAATATATACCTTAGCCAAAATCGCAAATACTCTTCTAGGTTTTTGCTAGCTTTCTCTTTGACAAGCTTTTCTTCGTACAACCTTTATCTGTACTTTCTCCGTACAACCTTTCTCCGTACAACCTTTTTATTCTTACAGCCTTTCTGCAGCTTTTGACCTAATTTTCTACCAAAAGTTTTTGAAACCATGGGCGGAGGAGGAGATAACAGCGCAAGCTTAGGTCGCCAAATCACATTTGAGCTGAATACTGGCAATAGGATTCCTGGAGTAGGTTTGGGCACGTGGCGGTCAGAGCCTGGAAAGATGAAAGAAGTGATTCAGTTTGCCCTAACGGAGGCCGGATATCGCCACATAGATTGTGCAGAAGCTTACAAGAATGAGAAGGAGATCGGTGAAGCCTTGCAAGAGGTTTTTTTTTTTTTTTTTTTTTTTTTTTTCTGTTTTTTGAACCAGTTTTGTTTTTGTTTTTGTTTTCGTTTTTTTTTTTATGTTTTTCATTTTTCATTCTTGTTTTTTTTTGTTTTTTTACTTCTTTGTTTTTCGTTTTGTTTTTCCTTTGTTTCAGTTTTTTTTGTTTTTTGTTGTGTTTCTATTTCAAGTTTCAGTTCCAGTTTCAGTTTCAAGTAGTTTGCGTGTTTTTTTTTTTTTTTTTTAATTTGGGTTTTCAGCATCAGTAATTGTTAATATTCTTGAACTGCACAGGTGTATGTATGGATTTGATTTAGAATTTTAAAACATATTTATTGTAAATTAATCTGGAAAAGAACCAAGAGTTGACACCATTCAATATATTTATATTCGCTTGAGCTTTCATTACTTTGAATTGTGATTATTTTTTACATATCCATTTTTCCGGCTTTAAATCTATGTGCTTTTCTTGAATCGTGACGGTTTTTGTCTTTTATTTTTTGTTTTTTGTGCTGTTATTTTACAGTTTTTGTGATTGTTGACAAGTTTGTAAGTTTTTTTTTTTGATTGTGACAGGTTTGGTCAAAAGGCGAACTTAAGCGTGAGGATGTTTTTATCACTTCCAAACTTTGGGTGACTCACACTGGACCTGAGGATGTGGAGGCAGGATTGAATGAAACTCTCAAACATCTTCAGGTATTTGGAAAACCTTCCATATAATTTGAATAAGTTTCACATAATTTGAATAATTTAATAATTTTTACACAATTTTATCACTATGTTCAACCTTTACTAATTTGACGCTAAATATTGAAGGTTATTTTCTTCGGGTACTTTTGAAAACAACTTCTACATACTTTTAGACAAATTTTACATAATTTTGTGTTACACAGTGATGGTTTTTTGCTTTTGAGTTTGTGACAGTGAAAAATAAAACCATATCTTGTTTTTGTGGAGGATTAATGTTTATTAATATACTGTATATGCAGTAACTATATTTTAATATTCCGAAAGTTAGAAAATTGTTTTTTTTTGCCAATGCTCAATGAATTATCCTCGAGAAAATTCATTAAACCCAATTTTATAACCAAACCTTGAGCTTTTGTATGCATTCCGAAGCTTGTTATTGCTTTCGTGTCAGGATTATCCTAACTTTTCACCTGAAATCTCACCCAAGTTTTCACTTGAATTTTCACCTGTTCACCTGAATTTTCACCTGAATTTTCTATTTTAATCACAACTTCTGCACTTAAATTCTTTTTTTTCATTCTTTTTTTTATTCTGTTTTTGCAGCTGGATTATTTGGACTTATATCTCATCCATTGGCCGATTCGATTACATCCCGGAGCCGAGATGCCTTCGAAACCGGAGGATTTTCGACCTCTTGAATTAGAAGCCACGTGGCACAAAATGGAGCAACTTGCGGGAGAAGGAAAAGCGAAAGCTATTGGAGTTAGTAATTTTTCGGTCGAAAAACTCGAAAATATCTTGCGATCGGCTCTTATTGTACCCGCGGTAAATCAAATTGAAACTCATCCGGGTTGGAGAAATGAGAAGATTATTAACTTTTGCAAAAGCAAAGGAATCCATCCTGAAGGTAAGGAGCGAGATAAGCTTCTATCTTTCTCTTTTGCTCTCTCTCCCTCTCCCTATCTCCTTCTTTCCTCTCTCTGTCTTTCGCTACCTGTCTTTCTCTTCCTTCTACCTTTTTTTCTCCCTCTCCTTTACTCTCTCTTACTCACTTTCCGTCTCTCTTTGTGACTTTTCCTCTTTCCCTCTCCACTTCCCCTCTCCCCCTCTCCCCCTCTCCTGTCACCTCTGGTCCGTAGGTTTTGGTAATTTTTTTGGCAGTGTGGTAATTTTTGTTTTTTATCGTCCCATACTGCGTGGTTGGTCAATTTGAGGCTTTATTTAGTGTGGCCCTCAAAATTGCAGACGCTAATATGACAGATTGTCCTTTCGTAAGTTGTGTTATGGGCTTTTCATGTGATCTTCTTAAATCACCTACTTTTGATCAACGACCGTCCGATCGCCCAAATCTGACGGTTTAAATTAAAAGTCCCTCAAAACTCACAGAAATATTTTTTTTTGTCCGGTTTTTTTTCAAAATTTAGACATGTCGTTTAATTCTCTATCGATCGATTGCAACTCAACCCTGTCCCTATTTTATTTCATTTTGCGGCCAATACAATATGGGTCTTAAGGGCATATTGTATGTTTTGCGTCATAGTTGTTCACGGCGTTTCGTGCGAACGATTTAATCGCGAAATTCGTTAAAATCGTTAACGAATTTTCTTCCGTACAATTCCGTACATGTAAAAGAAATTGAGTTTAACATATAACGCAGTTTGTACATTGTCCGTACAGTTCTTGTCTCTTTTCGTCATATTCCGTACAATTTTGTTACAATTCCGTACGTTTCCCGTTAAATTTTTGTTCAGTTTACCGGACAGAAAGTACTACGAAGTGCAACGTATCTTTTAGTCAAATTCCGTACTTTTTTGGTACAAAACCGTACAGTTACTGTAAATACCGTACAGTTTCTGTAAATTATCCGTTCAATTTACCGGACAGAAAGTACATCGCGTTTTTTTCCGATTTATTCAAAAGTCACGAATTATACGTTTTAATAGGAAAAAAGGAAAAAATAGCGCGATTTGAACAACTATGTTTTGCGTACAATAGGCATATTGTATGGGCGTACGGATACCTACTTTTGAACTATGCTCTATGATTTCAATTCTGAATCTAAAGATGTACTTTTCATGTCAGAATTTTGACTTTCGCAATTTGAAGTGCATATTATAGGGGCTAACTAAATATATTATAGTACTTTAGTGCATATTAAGTGCGCACTAAACCTCATTTTTGATGTACTGGATTTTTAACGAACAAGTGCTTCGTGAATGCCACGTGGCTATTTGACTTTTAATTGACATTTGCAGTTTTTACTAGCCTCAATTGCTGGAACAGTCATGCTGCTCTTTTACACACGTGGAAAAAGAAGGACAGTTTATGACTACTTTTTGTCCCACGTGTCAATCTGCTGAACGGCAACGTTGGAAGCCATTTTGCCAGGTGGCTCCCAAGCAGACACGAATACACCAAAAAATTGTTCTTTTTGCTGTCATTTGTACGTGCGACCAATAACAGGCGAGAATGAAAACTAAAAAAAAGGCAATCAAACCGAAAAAAAAAAGTCAGCAGCATAAAGTTGCAGACTCCAATTTTAATTCAAAACTCCTGCAAGCATAAATTACAAACGACCGGCGAAATATATACCTTAGCCAAAATCGCAAATACTCTTCTAGGTTTTTGCTAGCTTTCTCTTTGACAAGCTTTTCTTCGTACAACCTTTATCTGTACTTTCTCCGTACAACCTTTCTCCGTACAACCTTTTTATTCTTACAGCCTTTCTGCAGCTTTTGACCTAATTTTCTACCAAAAGTTTTTGAAACCATGGGCGGAGGAGGAGATAACAGCGCAAGCTTAGGTCGCCAAATCACATTTGAGCTGAATACTGGCAATAGGATTCCTGGAGTAGGTTTGGGCACGTGGCGGTCAGAGCCTGGAAAGATGAAAGAAGTGATTCAGTTTGCCCTAACGGAGGCCGGATATCGCCACATAGATTGTGCAGAAGCTTACAAGAATGAGAAGGAGATTGGTGAAGCCTTGCAAGAGGTTTGTTTTTTTTTCTGTTTTTTGAACCAGTTTTTGTTTTTGTTTTCGTTTTTTTTTTTATGTTTTTCATTTTTCATTCTTGTTTTTTTTTGTTTTTTTACTTCTTTGTTTTTCGTTTTGTTTTTCCTATGTTTCAGTTTTTTTGTTTTTTGTTGTGTTTCTATTTCAAGTTTCAGTTCCAGTTTCAGTTTCAAGTAGTTTGCGTGTTTTTTTTTTTTTTTTTAATTTGGGTTTTCAGCATCAGTAATTGTTAATATTCTTGAACTGCACAGGTGTATGTATGGATTTGATTTAGAATTTTAAAACATATTTATTGTAAATTAATCTGGAAAAGAACCAAGAGTTGACACCATTCAATATATTTATATTCGCTTGAGCTTTCATTACTTTGAATTGTGATTATTTTTTACATATCCATTTTTCCGGCTTTAAATCTATGTGCTTTTCTTGAATTGTGACGGTTTTTGTCTTTTATTTTTTTGTTTTTTGTGCTGTTATTTTACAGTTTTTGTGATTGTTGACAAGTTTGTAAGTTTTTTTTTTTGATTGTGACAGGTTTGGTCAAAAGGCGAACTTAAGCGTGAGGATGTTTTTATCACTTCCAAACTTTGGGTGACTCACACTGGACCTGAGGATGTGGAGGCAGGATTGAATGAAACTCTCAAACATCTTCAGGTATTTGGAAAACCTTCCATATAATTTGAATAAGTTTCACATAATTTGAATAATTTAATAATTTTTACATAATTTTATCACTATGTTCAACCTTTACTAATTTGACGCTAAATATTGAAGGTTATTTTCTTCGGGTACTTTTGAAAACAACTTCTACATACTTTTAGACAAATTTTACATAATTTTGTGTTACACAGTGATGGTTTTTTGCTTTTGAGTTTGTGACAGTGAAAAATAAAACCATATCTTGTTTTTGTGGAGGATTAATGTTTATTAATATACTGTATATGCAGTAACTATATTTTAATATTCCGAAAGTTAGAAAATTGTTTTTTTTTGCCAATGCTCAATGAATTATCCTCGAGAAAATTCATTAAACCCAATTTTATAACCAAACCTTGAGCTTTTGTATGCATTCCGAAGCTTGTTATTGCTTTCGTGTCAGGATTATCCTAACTTTTCACCTGAAATCTCACCCAAGTTTTCACTTGAATTTTCACCTGTTCACCTGAATTTTCACCTGAATTTTCTATTTTAATCACAACTTCTGCACTTAAATTCTTTTTTTTCATTCTTTTTTTTATTCTGTTTTTGCAGCTGGATTATTTGGACTTATATCTCATCCATTGGCCGATTCGATTACATCCCGGAGCCGAGATGCCTTCGAAACCGGAGGATTTTCGACCTCTTGAATTAGAAGCCACGTGGCACAAAATGGAGCAACTTGCGGGAGAAGGAAAAGCGAAAGCTATTGGAGTTAGTAATTTTTCAGTCGAAAAACTCGAAAATATCTTGCGATCGGCTCTTATTGTACCCGCGGTAAATCAAATTGAAACTCATCCGGGTTGGAGAAATGAGAAGATTATTAACTTTTGCAAAAGCAAAGGAATCCATCCTGAAGGTAAGGAGCGAGATAAGCTTCTATCTTTCTCTTTTGCTCTCTCTCCCTCTCCCTATCTCCTTCTTTCCTCTCTCTGTCTTTCGCTACCTGTCTTTCTCTTCCTTCTCCCTTTTTCTCTCCCACTCCTTTACTCTCTCTTGCTCACTTTCCGTCTCTCTTTGTGACTTTACCTCTTTCTCTCCTTCCTCTCTCTCCCCTCTCCTGCTCTTTTTTTCCTTAGTCAGTGAAAATTTGAGGATTAAATGTTTTGCAGCTTACTCTCCTCTTGGTTCTCAAGATAGTGAATTCGAGGATCCCGAGCAAAACAACGATCTCGATCTCACCACTCGATTAAAAGATATAAAAAGAATAAGTCACCGGGACAGATTCTTCTCCGCTGGAACTTGCAGGTGAGAATATATTTAAGCTGTTTATGTTTGAATTTTTTAACATTTGAATCTTTTAGTGATTGAATCTCTTTCATCATACTTCCATTTGGTATTTCATAGTAATTTAACATTCTTGTTTTATGTTTTGTTTTTAGTGTGTGTCCTTTGTTTCTGGGTTTTGTTTTTAGGCTTTGTTCTTGAGCTTTTTCGTTTAGTTTTTTACGATCGTAAGTCTATATATTTTTTTTTTCAATTTTGCATTATTTTTTCAACTTTTTTTTCTTTTTTCCTTTTTGTTCTTTCCAATTTTGACCTTTCGCTGAATTTTTGTGTGGTACCGTCAGATTGGACTGAAAACTTTCGAGTAGGGGTGGGAAGGGGGAGAGGGGGGAGGGAGAGGGGGGGGGAGAGGGAGAGTGGGAGAGGATCAGGGAGAGAAAGGAGTAGTTGGTTATTTTCGATTTTGTTCATGCAATCTCGTAGTCTTGTTTTTTGTCAATGGAAAGGGGTAAAATTAAACTTCTTCCCCATTTCTCATTTTTTTTCATTTTTTTTTTATCTTTCTTTTTTTAAATTTTGTTTCTCTTTTCACTTTTTTTTCATTTTTTTTTTGTTATGCAGAGAGGCTGTACGGTCATCCCAAAATCAACGAAAGCAGAACGTTTAAAGCAAAACATTGATCTTTTTGGTTGGGAAATTTTGCCTGAAGATTTCGAAGCTTTGTCAAAATTGGAACCACAACAAAAAATTGTGGATGGTTTATTTGTTGGAAAAGAAGGGAGCCCATATGAGACAAAAGAGGAGTTATGGGACGGAGAGATATAAATTCGAAAGAGTTTTCCATGATTTTTTTTGTAAAAAAGTGGTAAATGTTGGAGAGAGTTTTGAAGGACATTGGTTTTATTTGTCCAAAAATCCATGTTTTTTAAAAATCGGTGTACGATACTGGGAAGGAAAAGTACTTTTTTTTTTTGTAAAAAGTGAGTCTTTTTTGAAGAGGTTCAAAGGGCATTGGTTTATTTCTCGGAGAATCTGTTTTATTTACATCAGTGTACAATATCGAGAAGAAAAACGCCTGTTTTTTGGTAAAAAATTGTTGTTTTTTCGGAGATTCAGAAGGGATATCATGTGAAAAATAAAAACGTTTTTCCTGCATAGGTGTATAGTTTTGAGAAGATTTTTGTTGTAAGAAAAAAGTTTTAAGTGAGATTGTAACGAGGGGTAAATTGAAGTCTTGAATTTTACAGAGTCTTTAATTTCAAAAAGATGAAAAATCTTCTCGAAAATCTTTTCTCGTGTGTACTGGTTTTGGAATCATATTTTGATCCCAAAAAGATAAATTTTTGAACACGTTTTTTTCAGAAAACATATTTCTGAAACATTTCTGTTTTGAATCCTTGTTTGTTTGTTTGGTTTTTTTACCTTTCTTGTAACTTTTTTGTAATTTTTTCGTTAAAATTGATAAGATCGGTGCAATGTCATTGTCTAAGTGTTAAATGTTTTTGTTTCTGTTATTAGTTTATTTATTCATTGTTAATTTTATTTATGTTTTGTATTTTTATGGATTAGTGTTTTGTTATTAGAGTTAGAAATACTATATTGGTGTTACTTAGTCTTTGAACTTAAAATAGTGTTGGTGAATAGAAATTGTTTTTTTTTTTCTTAATGCTAATTTGTTAAAAGATTGAAAAATATTCATATCAATTTTGAAAATGAAGTAGAGTCTAATAACATTAGAATAAAGCTTGCGGTAACATTATTTTTACTCTATTAACAATTTTCGTAGTTGAAAAAATGTCATTTTATAAATCAATATGTCAAATCATTCGTTTTTCTTAATAAATAAGATCAAGTTATCAAAAAATAGATCAGATTGTTAATAAATGGATCAGATCATTTGCCCTTTATTAATAAACAAATCAAATTACTTGTCTTTTATGATCAAATCATTTTATTTTTCTTAATAAATGATTTGTCATTTATTAATAAGTAGATCAAAACATTTTTCTTTTTATTGATAAACAGATGAAATCATTCGTCTTTTATTCTCTTTTGTTAGATAAAATTATTTTGTCTCTTATTAGGAAAAAAAAAAAAAAAAAACAGAATCAAACAAATCAGTAGCTTTTACAACAAACTGTGAAACTATTTGGTTATTGTCAATAAGTTTTATCAAGTTTTCTTCTGTCTTTTATTGAGAATTTAGATAAAAATAATTTGTGATAATAAATCGATTGAATAATTTAATAATTGGTTCCAAACACTTCAATCCCCACAACCCCACCAATCCCTCCCAACCCCCCATACCACTATACCCCTATACCCCTCTACACCTCCCTCCACCCCCCCCACCTCCCCACCCCCCCACTCCCCCCATCCCCCTATCCCCCCACCGCTCCCCTCCCTCCCCCCCCCTCTCGTAGGCCCCCCTACCTTGGCGTAAGATGGGATGAGAAGGGGGGGGGGGGGGGGGGAGAGGGGGGGGGGGGGGGGGGGGGGGGGAAGCTCTGCAATACAGGCCTAGGCCGGGCTCGCTTCAGCTTTGCTTGCGCCACAACGTGCATCGGCTTACGCCGCCCGTTTTTGGACGAAGTATGCAATACCGCCCTAGGCGCTTGCCGGCGCCGCAGATGCACGTGAAGAAGTAGCTGGTGCGCAAGAAGACGAAGGTATGTCCGCTCCGGCTAATCGCCGGTATTCCGGCTAAACGCCCGCTCCGCGCCTTCGTCATACCTTCGTCGCGCCTTTGTGGCGCAAGCAAAGCTGAAGTGCTACTGCTTCACCTTTTGGCGCAAGCAAAGCAGCGGCGAAGGAGTGCAAGAAGCAGCACGGCCGGAGGTGCGTAGCACCAAAATACTCCAACAAGTAGGCCGCGCCAGCGGAGGCGCCGCTATGACGAAGGTTCGAACGTGCTACGTGCGTTCGCACCTGTTCTCGCAAAGCTCGGAATACTGGCGTTAAGCCGGAGCGCTTAGCCGGGAGCGGCGTAGCCGGGAGAGGGCCGGGCTTGCGCGAAGCGCAAAAGGAGTGCAAGCACGAAGCACCGTGCTACGCTACGCACCTTCAGCCAAAGGTTCGAAGAACGCACCTTCGTCCGAAAAGCAGCGAACTACAAGCATAATAGGTATGAAAGCGGCACCGCGAAAACAGCGGCGAACTATAAAAAAAAGAGGTGCGTAGCAGCTTCGCCGAAGTGCTTTGCACGTGCTACGTGCGTAGCACTTTTCTCCAAAGAGAAGTGGGGGTTTACGGAGCCCGCTCCGCCCGCAGCGCGGCCTCGCTCCTATTCGGAGCGCTTGGTAAACTTAGACCTGCTTCGGTGGTGAATAAGTAGCACTTCTGTTTACAAGCATGGCTTTGTTTAGAAGTGGATTTGAACCACTGACACAAGGATTTTCAGTCCTTTGCTCTAACCAACTGAGCTATCTAAACCAAAAAGAGAACTATCTATGTTTCGATCTAAACTACTTATTATGCAAAAATT
>JBBHKE010003256.1:50498-60850 GCA_037447655.1 Zygnema cylindricum
TTACGCACGAGAAGAACCAAACCGATAACTTTTTCTCGGGATACTAAAACTTTATCTGATTTATTGTCGAAAAAACTTATCTCAGGAAAACTTTCACAGTTCGAGTATACGAAAAGTCTGTATGGAAATATAGTGGTTCCTAAAGGCTCGGAAAAAATGGGATACGGCACAAGTTGACTAGCTCCCTATCCAGCCTTCAGTGACTACAACAAGTGTGGGGGCTTGGATAGGGGAGTTAGAGGCAGACCGCCTCAGCTCTTTTTCTATCCTAATACAGACCTAGAAAATACTCAAATATCAACACCCTCCGCCGTACATTGAACACGGCATAGGGTAAAAAAGGCTCGGAAATCCTTGGTGATATAAAGGTATGTCTGAAAAGCATATGAGCTTGACACTTTCAAAAGGACTCTATTCAAAAAAGCTGTTATTTAGTCTATTTCAAAATCATAGGGCTCTTTTTCAATAGCCAAACCAAGAAGAGCACGCATTAATGTCAAACGAGAGACAGGTGTTTAAAAAAGGTTATTTTGTATTATATCTCTTTTTAAGACTGTGGTGGTTATTCTACAGTTTTCATCGAACTCCTTTGTCACCCTTCTTTTGGAATTCGCTGCTTTCGGTCGAACAGCGAAAAGAAGGCCGAAGGTTCGAACCTCCGTCATACGTACGTCCGAGCGTAAGCCCGCTCCCTCTTCGTGCGCTCTTTGGAGAAGGGAGGTGCTAGGCACGTCGCGCGCCGTCGTCTTATTGCCTCCAAAGAACCTGGCAAGCGCCGAAGTGTTGAAAAGCAGCGAAAAGCGCTGTCCGGCGCCTCCAAAGCTTGGCCGCAGCTACTTCTTGCACTCCTCTTTCGGCCGCCTTTGAGTTCTTCGACGCTTTTCTACAAAAAGACGGCCAGGCGCCGCAGGCGCGACGACTCCAAAAGAAGCAGCGGAGGAGTGCAAGAAGTAGCAGCGGCGTAAAGCCGCGCTTAGCAGGAGCGTGCATATCATCGACCTACGGCCGGAGCCCCCCCCCCCCGGCTTTTCGCCGCCCGGCTATATACGGCTAAACGCCGGTCTTTCATACCTTCTCTTTGGTGCAAGAAGCGCACCGGCGTTCGGAGTCTCTTTCGAGTCTCTTTGGAGGGCGTAGCCGGTGCTTTGCACGTTGGCGCAAAGCAGAATACGAAGGCGGCCGCGGTGCTACGCACCTACGGCCGGCGCTACAGAATAGTCAATGACAACTGGTAGGCACCCATGGCTGTCGCAGGCACCCATGGGTGTCTCAGGCAAATAAAGAGAAGACATGCAAAAGACATAACCTTTGCAAAAAATGGGCCGGCATGATCAAGATTTGATCTTGTGACCTCTGGTGAATGCCTTACGAATAGTGTGCCCTGTCCAGTAGATCTTGATGAATCAATACACATATTGTATTTGATAAATATTTAAATTTTGACGCGGCGACGCATTTCATTTACCGGCCTGAGAAACAAAATAAACATGGAACGTACAGTACCGCAAGAAATATTGTACTGCATGAAACGAACGAAACGAACAAAACGACCTTTAATTTCAACAGACGAAAAAAATAATGTCGTTTGCGATCAATAACTCGCAAAAGAGCCAGGATTCCAAAGTGAACTATTGGCAGTTTGCAAGCCAATGTCGGCGGACGACATATGGCGAGATATGATTGGACAACATATAAAACGAGGGGAGCAACTACGACTCGAGAATTAACACGCGTCTGGAGAGCGGCCATGCCGTACTATTGCCGTACAAGAAGTACAACGGTATCTATACCTTCTTGCACCTTACAGTCATTGGATTGGTTAGGGTACACTAGTAGTAGGTTTAGAGAGGGAGCTTAAGACTTAGAAAAATTTAAGTAGTCGCCTCTGAAACTCTGAGACCTCCATAAGTCCTCAGAGTGGACAGCTTCCAAGAAGCCTCTAGGATAACCCTGACCCCTTTGTGTTTCAGCAAAAATAACTGCCACCCTGGCAGACAAAATCTCTGACCAACTTCTCCTCGTGAAGACAAGACTCCCTTGAGTCGATAGCAAAGAGAATCTCTGAATTTTCTCCCTTGAGCAGTAAGTTATGGAGGGTCAAAGTTGACATTTTGTACAAAAGCTCTCTGGGAGAGAGGGTCCTATCTCCTAATTTTTCTAAGTCCTATCTCTCTCACAGATTCTATCTTTTGATGTACGGAGCCAATCAGAATGCAGCTCCGTACACAAAAATACAGCTGCCAGTGTACTTTCTGTACGAACATCGTACGACATGGCCTAAATGTCGACACATGGTTTGTCCGGATTTGTTCTCGTTATCCTCGGAGATGCCGCGATCCAATGTTATTCCGCCACGTGTCATCTAATGTGGCGGTTTATGGACATTGCAACATCGGACGACACGTGGCGGAATAACATTGGATCGCGGCATCTCCGAGGATTACGGGAACGAATCCGGACATACCAGTGTCGACATTTAGGCCATGTCGTACAATGTCCGTAAAGAAAGTACATCGGCAGCTGTACTTCTGTGTACGGGAGTGTACTCTGATTGGCTCCGTACATCAGTAGATATAGTATGTGAGAGAGATAGGACTTAGAAAATTAGGAGATAGAACCCTCTCTCCCAGAGAGCTTCTGTAAAAAAGGTCAACTTTGACCCTCCATAACTTACTGCTCAAGGGAGCAAATTCAGAGATTGTTTTTGCTATCAACTCACGGGAGTCTTCCCTTTACAAGGGTGAAGGTGGTCAGAGTTATTGTCTACCAGGGTGGCAGTTTTTGTTGCTGAAAGAGAAAGGGGTAAGGGTAATCCTAGAGGCTTCTTGGAAGTTATCCACTCTGAGGACTTATGGAGGTCTTAGAGTTTCAGGTTATGGGCCCACCCTCTAGGGTACCAATCTTTAATCGAACTGGCTTCATATAATGGGAAAGTATGATGATAGGAGCTCTATGCGAAAAAAGGTTTTGGGGGATAGTGAGTGGACGGTTGGGGCGTCCATCAAGTCTTGGAATCCCTCCAGGGTTTGGAGGAAGCAGATTCACCAAGAAAGAGGATCCACCTTCAACGGAGGA
The DNA here is from genome assembly GCA_037447655.1 of Zygnema cylindricum. Lineage (NCBI taxonomy): Eukaryota > Viridiplantae > Streptophyta > Zygnematophyceae > Zygnematales > Zygnemataceae > Zygnema > Zygnema cylindricum. The sequence continues at coordinate 53,574 of JBBHKE010003256.1, forward strand.
AACAAAGGAAGGAGAGGTGGTGGACAAAGGAAAGGAGAAAGAGACGACCACACCAATAGCAACTGGTTCGGCATTCATGTCACCTATTCCGAGGAACGAGGAGAATGATATTGAAACCTGGGACTTCAACAATATGGCGGCAAAGCACTTCATCCTACGCCATCTCACTCAAGGACTTGCATGTCCTCATTTGCAGGTAGAAAGGGCATCCGATCTTTGGATGGCTCTCAAAGAGATGTACGGAAGTGGTACGATTGAGCAACAACAGTTGGCTGATCAGAAAGTTACGGTGTATGTATACAAAGGGGGGAAGATGTTGGATTTTTGCAATGAGCTTGCTACACTCTTCATCGAGCTAGAGAGTGCGGGAAAAGAATTTAGTGAAAAAGAAAAAGTTAACTGTTTACTGATGAAGTTACCCGATGAGTTGGAGAACATATTCAACCGTGTGCAGGACTTGCCGGACTCAAGGTGGATATGGAACTCAATGGTAGGGATGATTCTCGTTCGGGAGAATACGATTGAGATCCGAAGAGGAGGAAAGAGTGTCCAAGCCTTGACAACTGCGACCGATTGGAGGAACAAGGATTCGCGGAAACCAGTCGGAAACTAAGGTGGGAGGGAGCAGAAAAATCAGACCGACGAGTTCGAACCAAGGGCTCCCAAAGGGTTATGTCATTTTTGTAAGAAACTTGGGCACTATATGGCAGAGTGCACTAAGCTAACCGAGCTTCGGTTAAAAGAGGGGCAGACTGGTGGTACCCCGAGAGGAAAGTAAAAGGCCCTTGTGACAAAGGTACATGAGGCAAAATCCGAGGACGAGGACGATGAGCTCTTTTTGGATGAGGAGTTGGAGGCGAAAAACGAGGTCGAAATACCACGAAGGCAGAAATGTGCTTACGGTGGATTGAAAGGTGAAGTTGGCTGGATTGTAGATTCAGGTGCCACCATGCACATGTGTAAGGATAGGCAACTGTTCACCAAGATAAGTAATATTCCCACCGTAGAGATAGAGTACGGGGATGGAAGGATAGTCACCACTACTCTTGTAGGATCGGTAGATTTGAAAGTGTTAGTAGAAGGAGAGACATCCATAGTAACATTATTCCGGAGCTGAACAAAAACCTCATCTCTACATCTGTATTAGATGATAAGGGTTTTTTTACTAGCACTAGGAAAGGAGTCTTTACTGCTAGTTTTGAGGAGGATGTCTATTTCATTGCTGAGAAAGGTAGCCATGGGATGTTTAGGCTGATTTTAAGTAATGAAACGAAGAAACTTTATTATGTTGGTGTTCATGATATTATGATGTGGCATAAGAGGCTTGGGCATGTGAATCTAGACAAGTTAAGAGAGATGAAAAAGATGGGAGTGGTGGAAGGGATTAAGTTCAGTGAGAGTGATAATATAAGTGATGTAGTGGATGTGCTCAAGGTAAAACAAAAAGATTACCCTTTCCTAAAACAGCCACCTATAAGGGAGAAAAAATTATAGATCTAGTACACACAGATATTTGGGGACCAGCTAAAGTGCCCTCACCGGGGGGGAAGAGATTTATGATGACCATCACTAATGATTGGTCTAGGTATTCGCGAGTGTATTTTTTGAAAAACAAGTCCGAAGCTCAGGATTGTTTTAGACAATATAGAGCATGGAGCGAAAAACTCCATGAAACTCCAATGAAGAGAATAAGAAGTGACAATGGTGGAGAGTATACTTCTAACCAGTTTGAGGATTTTCTGAAGGAAGATGGGGTCCAACACCAAAATACAGTTCCAAAAACCCGGAACAGAATGGGGTAGCTGAAAGGTTAAATAGAACACTAAGTGATAGTGCTAGAAGTATGTTGTCAGATAAGAAGATAGGAAAAAGATTTTGGGCAGAAGCAATGAATTGTGATAATTACCTCAAAAATAGAGTTCTTACTTGAGCTTTAAAAGATGAAACACCTTATGAGAGATGGAAAGGCCGGAAACCAGACATATCTCACTTAAGGGTTTTCGGCAGTCAAGTATTCAGTCTAGATACAGATCGGTCTAATTAGAAGCTAGATCCTAAAGGAAAACCGGGATAGTTATTAAGATATGATGAGGATGTTAAAAGATATAAAGTTTATGATCTAAAAAGGGAAGATATAATCTTAGTAAAGCATCTAGTAGTTATGGATGAAGGAAACTCTGTGGATCCCTTAAAATATACAAAGTCAGTAAAAATCAGATTTGATTCAGAAAAATTCCAATGACTTTGAGCTCTCTAACTATCCAGGTTTTAGAGAAGATGACATTCTTGAGGTACAAATCAGACGGAAAAGGACTCGGTTGTGGAAACTCCAGTGACAACTCTACCTGAAGCGGAAGACGTGGTGGAAATTGATTCGGAATCAAGGGATAGAGGAGAAGTCGAGATTGTTCGAAAGAATCCACGAAAACCATCTATTCCGGCCTCAGATTTTGAGGGGGGAAGGAGAAGTAGCAAAAGACTACAAGAAAAACACGTTAATAACAAGGTAACTAAACTATCTCATCAAGATAAACCTCAAACTTATGGAGAGGCAATGACTTGTCCAAAAAGAAATCGGTGGAAGACAGCCGTCAATGAGGAGATGGCCTCAATTATGGAAGCCGATACTTCGGAGCTGGTGGATTGTCCACCTAACCGAAAACCAATCAGTTGTAAGTGGGTTTTCAAATTAAAACTGAACCCAGATAACACAATCGAGCGCTACAAGGCACGATTAGTGGCAAAGGGATTTACACAAAATGAGGGAATTGGCTACGAGGAAACCTTTGCCTCGGTTGTCAGATTTCCCTCCGTCCGCATACTTCTCAGCCTGGCAGCAGCGCAAGACATGAAAGTGCACCAGATGGACATCAAGACAGCCTTTTTGCACAGAGAATTGGAAGAGGAGATCTTCATGCGACAACCCGAAAGGTTTGTGGAGGAAGGAGAGGAGAGTAAGGTATGCCGGCAGATTAAATCTCTTATGGTTTGAAACAGGCGCCTCGACAGTGGAATAAGAAGCTTGATGAGTTTCTTACCGGTCTCGGATATATTTGGATCAGCTCAGGACACTCAATCTATGTTTTTGAAGATGATGAAGGTGTTATATTTATTGCAATTTATGTTGATGATTTGCTTGTTTTAAGTTAATCAATGGAAAAAATTAATAAACTGAAAACAGATCTTAAGGGGAGATTTGAAATGAAGGATATGGGGGAAGCAAAATATATTTTGGGAATTCAAGCAGAAAGAGACCGAAAAAGGAAGTTTATAAGATTGACTCAAAATGAAGCAATAGGGAACATGCTTGAGAAATTTCAAATGGATAAAGCTAATAGTTGTACAACTCCAATTGAGTTAAAGAAGGGAAGTGAGGGGAGTGAGGAACAAGGAGTCATAGTCTTAGACGAGAAATTATCTCCTGAAGAACAGAAGTTGATGCAGACTATTGGAGTCATAGTCTTAGACGAGAAATTATCTCCTGAAGAACAGAAGTTGATGCAGACTATTCCTTACAGGCAAGTAGTGGGAAGTCTAATCTATTTTATAAATTGTACCCGGCCGGATTTAGCTGCAGCTGTAGGAGTGCTGAGTAGAAGTCTAAATGCTCCCACTAAGAGGGATTGGGAGGAAGCTAAGAGAGTCCTTAGATATTTGATAGGAACTAGGGATCTATGGTTACATTTGGGTGGGGAGAATAGTGACATCACTACTTAGAGTGATGCTAGTTATGGTGATGCTCCGATGAGGAGATGTACTTCTGGATATGTATTATATGTGGGTGATGGGGCTTGCTGTTGGAGTAGAAAATAGCAAAAGGTTATTGCTCAGTCCACCATGGAGGCTGAGTATTTGGCATCTTGCTCTGCTGTAAAAGAATTGATCGGGGTCAGGTCTTTGCTTTGTGAGCTCGGTCACCTTAAGAGTGGTGTGCAGATTTTTTTTTGTGATAATCAGGCAACAATCGCTATTTCTGCCAATCCTAAACATCATTTTAAAGCCAAACACATGGACATCAGACTCAGCTCTGTTAGAGAGAAAGTAGAAAACAATATAATCAGTTTAGAGTACCGACGAGATAGTGAGATGGTAGCAGATATGATGACCAAACCTGTGCCTTCCCCTAAGTTAATTTTCTGCAGGGAGAAGTGTGGTCTGAAATTAAAGATTGACTAGAAAATAAGGGGAGTGTAGAAATTAATGATCCATTTAAAGTATTTTCTAGGTCTAAATAGAAATATAGAAAGAAGCCGAGGCAGTCTACCTCTAACTTCTCTCTCCAACTCTCAAACTTGTCGCAGTCACTGAGAAATTGGAGAGGGAGCTAGAGCCATGGCTACCTAGGCTAACCAGAAGTTTACGGGATTATATATTAGTTAGGGGTTTTATTACTAAAAAGATAGTGCCGGCTACAGGATTTGATCCTTGTACCTACCGGCCGGCAAGCAGACGGTAGACGGTAGCCTTAGCCGTTAAGTCTTCATCGAATGTAACATAATGTAGGGTATGATATTTATTTTAATGGATCATTAATTTCTACAACCTCTCTCCCTGAGTGCATCATTATTTATAGGCCATCTTTGGCCAGCCATAACTTAATGCTCAAGTGAGCAATTTTAGTGATTCTTTTTGCTACCGACTAAAAAGAGTCCACGCTACAAAGGGGTGTAATCGGTCGAAGTTTTTGCGTTCCAGGGTGTCACTTATTTATTGTCAAATTCAAAAGTGAAAATATTATCTTAGAGGCTTCATATAAGCTAGACATTTTGTGGACCTATGGAGGTCACAGAATTATAGGTTATAGGCCCACCCTCTAGGGTGCCCAATTTCAATGGAACTGGGTTCATATACTGGGAAACCATGATAAAGGGTGGATTGTTTGGAAAACGGCTAAAGGGCATTTTGAGCAGTCGTGTGCGTCGACCAACTGCAAAATTGGGGGTTCCACCAAGGTTTGGTGGATCTCGATTCACATGAGGATTTGCGGAGACAGAGGTGGTAGAGGATGTTGGAGAAAGCATTGTATCTGACATAGGGAAGGAGAAGGGGAAGGAGAAAATCACACCGATGGCTACAAGATCGATTCCGATAGCAGATGTTCAGAAAACCGAGGCAAATGATACCGAAATCTGGAATTTCAACAACATCGTGGCGACTCATTTTATTCTCGGGTGTCTCACTCAAGCAGTGGCTACACCTTATCTTCATATGGGCAGGGCGGACGAGTTGTGGGAGGCTCTTGTCAACATTTACAATAGTGGTAAAATTCAGCAGAAGAAGCTGGCTGATCAGAAGGTATAGGCATATGTGTACAAAATGGGAAAGATGTTATACTTTTGTAATTACTTGGTCAGGTTATTTATATAGTTAGAGAGTGCAGGGAAAAGGGAGACCGAGAAGAGAAGGTGAATACTTTGTTGATGAAACTCCCAGATGATTATGAAAACATCGTTAACAAGGTTCACGATTTCTTAGATCATCGATGGATCTCGAACTGTGTTCTAGGAATAATTTTGGTTTGGGAAAGCATAATTGAGATTCGGAGAGGAGAAAACAGTGTTCAAACATTTGATGCTGGAACTAGCTGGGGGGATAAGGATAATAAGAAACCTTATAGAAACTTTGGTGGAGGAGGAAGAGGAAACCATTCGGACGGATCTCGAACGAGGCATGCGAAGGGGCTCTGTCACTTTTGTAAGAAGTCGGGACATTACATGGTAGAGCGTACTAAGCTGATAGAGCTAAGATTGAAAGAGGAGCGGATAAAAAAACCAGCCACAAGAAAGAAAAAGGCATTTGTGGCAACACAAGTCATGCAAGAGGAATTCCATTAGGAAGATAGAGAACTTCTCCTCAACGAGAAGCTGGAGGTGAAAGGTGAGCCAGAGATTCCAAGGAGGCAAAAGTGTGCTTCCGGTTAGAGAAGCTCCTGAAGAAGAATAGACTATTGATTTAGGAGACTCTATGCATATGTGCAGAGAAAAACCATTGTTTACCAAAATGAGAAAGATCCCTTCTGTAGAGATAGAGTATAGGGATGTGAGAATAGTAACCACTAATTGAGTGGGATCCGTGGATTTGAGAGTCTTAGTTGATGGAAAGACATCCATAGTCACTTTTTTCGATGTTCATTTTATTCTAGAGTTGAACAAGAATCTTATCTCTACGTCGGTCTTAGATGATAAAGGTTTTGAGACAAGCGTTAAAAAATGAGTCTTTGTTTCTAGTTATGAGGATGAAGTGTACTTTATAGTAGAAAAAGGTAGCCAAGGAATGTTTAGGCTGAATTTGAGTAATAGAAAGACGCGAGTTTACTATGCAGGTGTAAGTGATTTGATCATGTGGCATAAAAGATTGGGACATGTGCATCTAGATAGATTGAAAGAAATGAAGAAAATGGGTGTAGTTGAGGGAATACATTTTGGGGACGATGAGACTTTGGATGATTGTAGCGGATGTGCTCAAGGTAAGGCTGACATATTTCCTTTTCCAAAAACCGCAACATATAAGGGTGAAAAGGTCTTAGATCTAGTTCATACTGACATATGGGGACCGGCCAAAGTGCCATCTGTTGGAGGAAAAATATTTATGCTTACTATCAATGATTATTGGTCTAGATACTCTGGAGTATATTTATTGAAAAACAAATCTGAGGCTTCGGCTTATTTTAATGAGTATAAAGCATGGAGTGAAAAGCTTCATGAGACACCTATTAAGAGAGTGAGGAGTGATAATGTGTGGGAATACACTTCTAATGAGTTTGAGGATTTCGTGAAAGAGGAAGGGGTTCAACACCAAAAAAAAATTACAAAGAACATAGAACAAAACGTTGTTGCCGAGAGACTAAATCGGACATTAAGTGATAGTGCCTGTAGTATGTTGTCGGACAAAAAGATAAGAAAACTTTTTTGGGCAGAAGCTATCTATTGTGCTAACTATCTCAAAAATAGAGTCCTTACCTCGACGGTAAAATGACAAACACGTTATGAAATATGGACCGGGAAAAAACCAAATATTTCACACTTAAAGGTGTTCAAAAGTCAAGTGTTTAGTTTAAACAGTGAAAAATCTGATTGGAAGTTAGATGCAAGGGGCGTGCCGGGATATCTTCTTGGGTATGATGAAAATGTATAGGGATATAGAGTTTATGATCCCGAAAGAGAAGACATCATTCTAGTAAAACACTTGGTAGTCATGGATGAAAGAGAGTTTATAGATCCCTTTAAATACAGTAAACCGGTTAAAATTAGAATTGAATCCAACAATGAGTTAGATTC
>JBBHKE010003256.1:62678-93103 GCA_037447655.1 Zygnema cylindricum
CTTTCTAGAATCTTCGTCTAAACTATTCTTCGTAAATCCCCTCCGTTCTATATAAAACGTTTAAGTTTACCTTTCTCTATCCCCCTTTTCCTAGTAATCTGAGTGAGTCTTTCTTCGTTATCGCTTATACGAACTCTTTAAGGTCTACCTCTTTCGTGTGTCAACATGGTAAGGGTACCTGAACTTCTTTCATTCACTACCCTCACATTTTCCTCCTCACTATTAGAATCTCCTAATCTACTCAGGCTCTCTTTCTAGGATCATTAAGACTCATACTGAGTACTCCAACTGCAACCTCTATGTCCGGCCTGGTACAATTCATAAAGTATATTAGACTTCCTACAACCTGTCTGTAAGGGATAGTCTTCATACACTCTCTCTTCTCTGGACTCATCTAATCCTCTAAGATTATCACTCCTCCTTTTACACTCCCATCACTTACTTTCTTCAAGTCCATGGGAATGGTACAACTGTGTGCTTTCTCCATCTGGAATTTCTCAAGCATATTCGCTATTGCTTCTTTCTGAGTGAGTCTAATGATCCTTTTCCCCCTATCTCTTTCCATTTGAATTTGCAAAATATATCTTGCCTCCCCTAAATGCTTCTTATCAAATCTGCTTCTAAGATCTTTCTCCAACTTATTGATGTTTTCCAAAGACTTACTTAACATTGGCAGATCATCCACATAAATTGCAATAAAAATCACACCATCCTCATCTTCAAACATATAGATAGAATGGTTAGAGCTGATCCGGATATATCTTAGTCCAATAAAAAACTCATCTAGTTTCTTATTCCACTGTCGGGAAGCTTGCTTAAGTCCATATAAGGACTTAATGAGCCTGCAGACTTTGCTCTCTTCCCCATTCTCCACAAACCCCTCCGGTTGCCTCATGAAGATTTCTTCTCTAACTCACCATTGAGGAAGGCGGTCTTAATGTCCATCTGATGTATTTCCATGTTTTCCGCTGCTGCTAAACTGAACAAAATCCTTACTGATGGGAACCGAACAATTAGAGCAAACGTCTCCTCATAGTCAATCCCATCATTTTGGGTGAACCCCTTTGCTACCAAACGAGCCTTATATCTTTCAATGGTATTATCTAGGTTCAATTTTAGTTTGAATACCCAATTACAGCCATTAGGTTTTTTTTCTGGAGGACAATCTGCCAGCTCCCAAGTATTTGCTTCCATGATGGAAGCCATCTAATTATTTATGGCTCTAATCCATTCGCCCTTTTTTGGGCTGTTCACTGCCTCCAAGTATGTTTGAGGCTCATCAGGATGAGACAACTTAGTTACCTTACGAGCAGCTTGTTTCTTTTATATCCTTTTGCTGCTCTTTCTTCCTCTCCAAAATCTGAAGCTGGAATAGAGGGATGTCTTGGGTTTCTTGTTGCTGTCTCATCGTCTCCCCTATCCATGGAAGTCGGGTTTGGTTCCTCCATTTCTGTCTCCTCGAAGTCCCTAAAATTATGTGAGGTATCCGGTAGCTCTTCTATTATTTAGATCTCCCCTGAATATGCAATCAGAATCTCACTCATGTCCTTTTCGAGAAAAACAGAGTTTAGGAAAACACACAGACTTAAACCTGATTCTTATATTTCTGGTATATTTGAACGGATCAATTAACTTTCCTTCATCCATGACAACTAAGTGTTTGACCAGAATGATATCATGCTTTGCTAAGTCATAGACACTATATCCTTTGACATCCTCATCATATCCCACAAAATATCCGGGTTTTCCCTTAGAATCAAGTTTCCAGTTTTTCTTAGCCGTATCTAGACTGTAAACTTAGCTACCAAATAATTAAAGGTGAGAGATATCTGGTTTCCTTCCAACCCATCTCTCATAAGGTGTTATACCTTTGATTGCTGAGGTAAGGACTCTATTCTTAATGTAGTTGGCACGGTTTATGGCTTCTGCGCAAATTCTCTTTCCTATTTTCTTGTCAACCAACATACTGCATACACTATCTCCTAGTGTCCAGTTTAACCTCTCAGCTACCCCATTTTGTTCCGGATTATGTGGTACAGTTTTTTGGTGTTGAACTCCCTCATCTCTCAGGTATTCCTCAAACTGGCTAAAGGTATATTCTCCCCCATTATCACTCTTTATACTCTTAACGGGGGTTCCTTGCAACTTGTCATTCCAGGCTTTATATTCTTTGAAGTAAACTGGTGTTTCAAACTTTGTTTTTAGGAAGTAGACTCTAGAATATCCGGACCAGACATCATTAATTGTCAACAGATACCTCCTCCCTCCAACTGAGGGTACCCTTGCAGTTCCCCAGATTTATGTGTGGATAAAATCAAGTATCTTCTCCCCTCTATATGTGGCGGCTTTAGGAAAAGGAAGTATGTGAGCCTTTCCTTAGGCACAGCCACTAGAATCATTCACCATTTCATTGTCAGTGAACTGAATGCCTTCCACTACACCAAGCTTCTTCATTTCTCTCAACTTATCAAAATGCACATGCCCCAACCGCTTATGCCAAATCATCAACTTTGGGACACGAACATAATAAGCATTCTTTTTTTCATTACTCAGGTTAAGCCTAAACATTTCTTGGCTACCCTTATCTGCACTGAAGTAAACTTCATCCCCATACTTAGCTGTAAAGACTCCCTTTCTAGTGAAGGCATCAAATTCTTTGCCATCTAACACAGATGTAGATATAAGATTTTTACTCAGCTAAGGAATATAGAGCACATTTGAGAAAGTGAGTATAGAAGTGTTACCCTCCACTAAGACTTTCAGATCTACTGACCCAACTAGATCTGTAGTAACCACTCTCCCATCCCCATACTCTATTTTTCTACAGCAGGGATTTTCCTTAGCTTAGAGAAGAGGTCATTGTCACGACACATATGCATGGATGCACTTGAGTCGATGATCCATCATTCCTGTGGAGGTCCCCGAATTGCTCTAAAGGCACACTTCTGTCTCCAAGGGATCTCCTTCTCCTCCAGACTCTCGTCAAGAAGAAGCTCCCCATCCTCCTCAGAGGACTCGTCCTCGGTGTCTCCTGTCACTTTTGTGACCAAAAGTGCCTTTTTCTTCCTGTCGGAAGAATCCCCTCCATGGTTCTCTTAGAGCCTCAACTTCGACAGCTTGACACAATCTGGGATAAAGTGTCTCGGCTTTTTGCAAAAATGATATAGGCCTTTTGGTGGCTTTGGTCCTCAAGGCTAAACTCTTTCTCCTTTGTCTGGTTTTTTCGGATCTGGTCTCCACTTTTCCCCTCCGGCGGCTAGAGCTTGAACACTCTTTCCTCCTCTCCTGATCTCAGTCGTAATTTCCTGCACAAGTATCATGCGGACCACTATATTTTACTTCTATGAACTATCAGTCATTTCCAATACCCGATACACTATATTCTCATACTAGTCGGGTAACTTCATGATAAGAGTGTTAACCTTCATCTTCATTGTACCTATCAATCCGGCATTTTCCATCTCCATATTCAAGCAAGAAACATCATTACAGTAGTCTAACATCTTTCCCCATTTGTAAGTATAATTTCCCATCTTTTGCTCTACCAATTGGAGTTCCTGAATTGTACCAGCTTTATAGATCTCTATCAAACTTACCCACAACTCCTCGGCCTTGTAAACGTGAAGGTGGGGAGTTGCCAAAGCTTGTGTGAGGTGTCTAAGAATGAATTTCTTGGCAGCCATGTTGGTGTCTTCTCACATTTGAGTGTCAGTCTCCACGGTCTTCACGATCGCCGGTCCGGGTGTCGTGGGAATAAGAGAAATAGGAGTACGAGGTATCTCTTTTTGTTTCTTTTTTTTGGACACACAGCTGTCCCCATCATGTGCCTCTTATGCTACAGCAGGTGTTGCTACAAAAAACCTTATTCCACCAAATCTTGGTGGTGTTCCCGAGGTGGACGTTTCACCTGTCCACTAACAATACCCCAATATCGTTTTTCACACAAAGCCTTTGTCATCATGGCTTCCCAATAGATAAACCCTGATCCATTCAAAATAGGTACCTTTGAGGGTGGGCCCATAACCTGCAATTCTGTGTCCTCCATTGGACTACAAAATTCAGGAAGCCTCTCGATAGTTGTTAACTAACCTACTTTCAATGGCAAACACTGCTGCCCTAGCAAAAAAGCTAACAATCTGACTGTATCCGTGTGCAGCCTTGACTCCCTTGAGTCCGTAGAAAAAAAAAAATTTGAAAAAACCCAACCAGGCGATAAGTTATCGGGTGGCAAAGATACCAATTTATACAAACTCTCAAAGAGACAGAGGACCATCTACTTGATTTTCCCTAAGTCCTAGTTCCCTCTCAAAACCCCTATCTATTGACTGTACGAACCAATTAGAACAGTGTACAGTACCAGAAAGTACTACTACAGATGTACATTCTGTACGGCCTTTGTATGACAAGGCCATTAAGCAGACGCGTGTCCACTTTTCAGTCACTCGTACGCTCCTCGAAATTCTGGCGATTGAATGTTATATCTCCATGTGGCGGAAGGTCATGCCACATCACAAAATGCCAAAGTGACCATTCCGGGATCTCACGAATGATGTGCGTTGACAGATAGAATTTAGTATCTCATCTCAACCATTTAAATAAACGTCTTACTAATTTGTTTTGTGCGGAATCCTATCCGCATTGTATTTAACTTGTTCCATGTATCTATGTTTACATTTCTGTTAATCAGATTACTACCGTAACATTGTTTAAATATATGTGAAACCATATATACCCTAGCGAACTACTACGACAGACTGGTTAGAGCGAACGGCTACGCCATTCTCTACCGGTCGGAAGTTTGAGTCTTGTCGGACTCAACCTTTTTGTTGAAGAGTGACTTAGGTCACTCTTCAGACGTGCATTGGTGAAGTTGAGGCAACCATGGCTCCATTATTCTCTCTCTCTCCTTCAGTGACTACAACAAGTATGGGGGATGGAGAGAGAAGGCGGAGGCAGACTGCGTGCGCTTGTCACTCTTTTCTATCTAGTTAGACCTAGAAAATACTATTAAAACGTTTAGTTAATTTCAACAGATTGTTATGCTAACAACCTAAGAATAAATAAAATCAGGCAAGTGACAAGAATATGTTAAAAAATACTATCAATAAAAATCTTATAGTGACCCATGAAGAGAGATATACTGACAGTGTCTGCAAAAGAAATAGAAAATGTTGCAACAGGTATGCAAAGAAGAGAGACTGCTTATGGCGGAAATTGAAAAGTGCGTGTTTGGATTTTGAACTTCGAAAGCGTTAATTAACATCGCGCAAATCTGCTCTATTTAAATGAATTTGGCGCAAAAGACGACAAGCGGGCAAAAGCAATCTATCGGCCGGCAACTCTGTCACGACGTGTCACATGAGACAGAGCATGCAACCGAAACTAGAGTACATAAAATTTAACACTATGTACGAAAGATAGAGTTCGAGACCAGCCGCGATCCTTAACTGCGGGAGGCTCGTTGTTAGAACTCTGTAATACGGTATACGTCCGAGCCCCTCCTTTGGCGCATATGTGGTTCCATTCCAGTAAATATGATATTTCAAATCGAGCCCATAAGATTTCGCCGAAGCTGAGAGGCCACTTGGACTTTTAAACGTCCGTCCTTTTAGATTTATCCGTACAAGTAGTTCCAAGGAACCTTGCATCACATCATACGTCACCTGTATAAAACAACAAAACTGCGGCTGACCGTAAACTTTCCAATGTCCTCGGGAAATGCGGCGAATGGCAATTAGCTATGCCTGCGAACGCGGACATAAAAAGTTGGACAAAATTGCCGACCGTTGGAAAATTTGTTCATCGCTTGAGCTTTTTCTTGAATACCGCAGTTACAATTAATTTATATTGAGCACATCGACCCATTTCATTTCAAGCCTTTCGATCCGTCTCCTCCCAACCTCCCACTCCAACACTCACATTCACTTTTTTTTTTGCCTCGTCATGTTCTTCATTTTCAAATATGGCGAAAAGAGCATCCTCTCTCAGTGGATTCTGAGCACAGAGCATTTCACTTTTTACGCTCACCACAATTAAAATGGATGCGATGGCATTCGACTACGGGATTAACCAACTCAGGAACCAATTGAAACTATGTGGGCTCCATAGCCTCTCACATAATACACAACTAAATCTCACTTCTAGGATGTTGTCAATAGCCTATTTCAGCCATGGATTACTCACGGAAGACACCCACAAACTACCCCAAAACAGCTGTGTTTCAGACAGCACAGATTACTCCACAATTATTAGAAGCTGTTAAAACTGCACCAGTATGCAGTATATACTAGACGCTATAATATCCCAAAATTATAGCCTCATCCACAAAGGAATCCAACAGATATGAGCTCAAGAGTTTTCCAAAAACAGCTAACAGCTTATCAAACTAACCAAGTAAACTTCTCACATAATTCTACAGAAACAACTGAACAGAATGAAACTAAACACATATATAGTTACTATATCATAAAACATCTACAAAAAGTTCCATATCAAGATATCAATCAGAGTGATCACACTAACAGGTCAAAGATGTAGAAAAACAGTCTGCCATTACTTTGATAAATTCAGCTGATAATGAGAAATAAACTAAGTCCTACAATTTATACTCACAAAGTCATCTACTGATTCCTACACTAATCAAGGAACTACACGTGTAACTAAGTACTATACACTAATAAAGATACTGCATGTCAACGGTACGTCTACTGTACCGGAAGTACGTCCAAAACCCTATTTGTAACTTTTATCCTAATTTAATCTTGTAACACTAAAATTAATTCACTACATACAAAATACAGTTGTTTTAGATATACACAAATAGTGGCCGTACATAAATTGTGCCACTTGCTTAGTGACCAATTGGCAAATCCGTCCAAAGCATCCGTACAAGTCAATTCCGAATTAACGCATCGTTGTAAGATGTAAAGTAGATCTTCGCGGTGGATGACACGCGTCCAAGTCATTATCTGTGGTCCCATTTCAAATTGATGCTTAGTCAGCATGGTTCACATAAGTCCAGCCGACTGTTGTTTGTGCGGTACGAAACACCTGAGTGCGTACGGCGGGCTTCGTCACTTGTGGTCCCGCCCGAAAATCGCGTCCGTCGACACGATTCGAATCAACGTTCCTTACTGAATCCGTACAATAAATTTAGCGGATGTCCGGTCCAAACTTCGTCCGTCCGAATCTTCGAATCCGCTTGTTCCATATTCGACACATGCATGTGAGTGTCGGCGCCATTCCAAAATACTTGTAAAATTCTCATATGCCGACGTGTGTCGTTGTAGAAGTGCGGTACACTCTTTTGTCCTTATACTACTGTAGCACTATTAGGGGTCAGTACTAAAGTGTGTATACCAAAAATATTCTAAGTACTAATCCCTCTCTCACTGACCTGTTTACTGAGTACTAAAGCTTTCAAATTACAACACTCCCCTAAAGCTTTAGACTCACTACTGCACTAAGTCTACAGAGCTGTCAACTGTAATATAGGTAGATACTGAAGCAAGGACTTAGAAAATATTCGAAGGTTGGAAATTCCCTCTCACAACCTCCACTACTAAACATCCAAAACTTCACAAAACAACACTCCTCCTAAGTTTTGGATGTTTTAACTCCTAACCATTCTACACTTGTAAATATCATATTTTACAAATCCTTAATCAACAACACTAGTTTTGGCTTGTGTAAATGTAAGTTTTCCGTGAATCGTCTTCGACTTTTTCCCTCTAAAAATCGAAATGCGCTCACAATTATATAAATGTCTTAATGCCGAAGCGAAATTAAAATGAAATCAAACATTATAATACATTGAAAACTCATAATCCAACATAGAGGCGAATTTAATACTCAATGAAATAAACTCATATTATGTCAATCCTTTACCCAAACATTATACTTCTTTTGATTCATTCTTACTTAATTGACTCTTAATTTTCTTCCTAATTAATTCAATCTAACTCACACGATGGCTTTTTAACTTAGGTGTGAAAACGATCTAGAACACTAACTTTAGAAGTGTCTGAATGTATTTAGACGCAAATATGGTACAACGCAAAGTGAAACTACTAGAAACTAAACTGACAAAGTCTTGTACGACAAACTTAACTTACAAAAAACGAAACTACTAGACGTACGTCGCGCGAAACTAAACTTCTCGAAGTACTAATCTAAAACTCAAACAAAACATAACAAATGAAATCTAATCTAATCGTGTACACGTGAAACGTACACGCAAGAAATACTAAATCAAAATAAATGAAACAAAAGTGAATCCGTGAAGTGACGCACATCTAAATCTAATCCACACTAACTAGGAACCAACATTACGAAAACATAGGTTATAACATTGTAAATCCTAACACTACTCCAACAGTAGGCACAAGATCCAATTTGCAAGACATAACCAGAAGTGGATCTTCTCTTAGGCACATCCCCATAATTGGCATCACTCCAAGTAGTGATGTTAGTATTATTTTCTCCCAAATTCAACCATAAACCCCGAGTTCCCACATACTACCTCATCACCCTCTTAGCTGCCTCCTAGTCTGTCTTTCTATGATTATTTAGACTTATTCAGACTCCTACTGAGTACACTGTTGCTGCTATATCCGGTCTTGTACTGTTGATAAAGTAAATCAAACTGCCTACAATTTGTCGATAAGGAATATTCTTCATAAATTCCTTTTCCTCTCGACTCATCTAATCGTCTAGAATTATCACACCTCCTCTAGTATTTCCTTCATTGATTTTCTTTAACTCCATGGGAATTGTACATCCAACAGCCTTGTCCATCTGAAATTTCTAAAGAATGTCCCCTATTGCTTCCTTCTGATTTAGTCTATTTAGTCTGATAATTTTGAAGTCTATTTAGTCTGATAATTTTCTTTTCTCTGTCTCTTTTCATTTGTATTCCTATGATGTACTTTGCCTCACCTAGATCTTTCATATCAAACCTACTTTATAAATCCTTTTTCAACTGATTTATTTTCTCCAAAGACTTACTCAAAATAAACAAATCATCTACATAAATTGCAATAAAAATCACTTCATTTTCATCTTCAAACACATAAATGGAGTGGTCTAAGCTGATTAGAATGTACCCTAGTTTGGTCAAGAATTCATCAAGCTTTATATTCCATTGTCGTGGAGCTTGTTTAAGTCCGTATAAGGACTTGATCAACCTGCACACCTTACTACCCAACGACAAACCAACGACAAACAAGCTCTACCTCCCAAAGTAGAATCAACTGTTAAAAACTGATAAAAATCAGTTTATCCTTTTCAACACCGATTGGCCGGTATGTTGATTTATTCATAATATTAGCTTCTTTTTATACATAAGAAAAAGTTGTAATCAACACTTACCATCAATTGTGCACATTAAATGGCCATGATATTTTCTGAATCGGAGGCATCAAGTAGTATTAATGTCGTATAGTGCAAATGTATAAGTGTAACAAAACAAAAGTTAATACTCTTCGTCTTGGAGCGGAATGAACTCAAAACATTTTTTAAAGGAAAATTAAGTTGTGCATCTTGACTAACATTCAAAATGGGTTCCGTAGTTTTAGTACAACATTGAGGGTCTTGATTTCAACTTAATTTTAAAAATGTCAGCTATGCTAACATTAAAAAATTTGAATGTTTACAGCCAATTTATTGCCTCAATAGTATCACACAATCGCCGATCGACATCTCCAAGCCTCACATTGTTTCTAAGGAGACTAAAGTTGTTTTAGATTCGCATACAAGTCATGGGCCAATTACACAATGTCAAATACCAAACTGACCAAAGCGTGTAGATAAAAAGTGCGCAAATTGCAAATTGGCATGGGAAAAAGTATTCCGTGCGAAAATCTCACATAACAAATAATTTCGTGCGCACTGGACTCCGCATTAAATGTTAGTACTAGAAAGACTGTACAGTACTGTACATTGGCCATGGAGCCGTTTCAATAAAACGCAATTTGCTCGCGGGAATTACGGCCACACGTGTAGAATTTTGGCATTAGCGAAATTGGCGGGAAGTGACGCTTAGGTCCAAGTGGAAGATTTGAATGAGAGGGATTGGTGTGGGGTCCTTGGGAGGGAGCGAGGTACAGGAGTACAAGAGGGAGTGAGGAGAGTTAATCGAGGAAGGGAGAGAGGAGAGAGGAGGGAGACGAAAATTGTTTGAGAGGGGAAAGAAAGCGGAAAGGAATTCGAGTGAAGAGAGGGAGGGAGAGGAGAAGAAATTCGTGAGAAGGGAGAGGGAGAGAAATATAAGATGTTGGAGAAAAAGGTGAAATATTAGATGTTGGAGGAAAAGGTGAAATATTAGATGTTAGAGAAAAAGGTGAAGGAGGAGAGAACAGCGGAGGAACAAGAAAGGAGGAAGGAGTTGAAGGGATGTGAGGGAAGCAAGTGGAAAGGAGGGAAGAGACGGCAAGAAAAATAAATTCAGTTAGCTAATGGTTTTTTTTAACTTAATTTTTATTCCAGCTATTTTTCCTTTTTAAGTCGCAACTTCTCAAAGGTTGTAGAAATTTTCCAATTTCTTTATTTTCAAATCTCAGATTACTGGAGATTGTTTCATATTCTCATTGTAATATATTTATATCTAAGAATGTGCAAGGATCTGTATCGCCCAACATAATTTACTGTGGACAAAAATATGGTACTTACACGAATTGTTGAATGCCATTAAAATTTTCCATTTATTCAATTTGTTGATCCATAGAAGATATATTCAGAGGAGTAACTGCAAATTAAATTTCGTGAATGTATGGTCAACCACATAATCTAATACCAATGACAAGTTTTGTTAATTGAAACGTCAAAAATATTTTATTGATATTGACGCTTTGAAATTCGTACGGTATGTTTGGCCTGACTTGCTCAAAAGTAAAAGAAGACTTTCCACGAGTCATCTAGATACCAAGGAATAACATTTTTCTTCAAGATATAATAAATAGATTTCCACTGATGTCATAATTTTTCTTAGACACTTCAAAATTACATCATCAATAGCATATCCAGCTTATTCAGCTATTGCATATTCAAATGTTGTGCATAGAAATCACGACCAACATATGAAACAAGAACAACTTATCAAAATTTATCTCCCCTCATCAAGCCCAAGAAGCTCCAAGACGTTGAAATTTAGTAATGTCCATAGATGTTCAGTACAAGTTACTCATAAATATGTATTTAAGTGTGATGAATATAAACGCACAAAATAGTACCATAACCATACGATGAGACAAAACCTGCAGGAAGAGTCGTAAGTTTAAAAAACACAAAAAGACAACCTATAACTATTGCACGCTATTATATTGCTGAACTACTGATAAAAACACCCATAATTTACACATGTAAATGGTGTTGGAGATTCTGTAGTCCAGGCTTTCAGCAGTTACAGTCCAAGCTCGAACAAAAAGAAGCTATCCAACTCAAAACCGATGTTTTACGCATGTTTCCATATACAATATAGACATATGTTCCCAAATGCTAAAAAGTTATATATCTCCATATGCAAAAAAGGCGCGCTACTGGGTTGCGCTCCAAGCATTGATTTTCCTCCCATTGAGGGGCTGAGGGGGACGATTATTGGTGCGCTCTCCCCCACTCACAACCGAGATGGCGTTCATGAACACTATGGCCTGAGGAGAAATAAAATCATCACATGAAGTAAGAAACCACTCCCAAGCATGAGGAACATAAGGAGCAAAAACACTGCAGAAACATACAACTTGGATTTCCACAATGCTAAAAAATAAACAGAAAAACCACCGTATCCTTGCAACTCTCTGGTTGATATATGGTGGGAAGTGCTTTACCTGTTTCACCGATAGGTACTGCGGCTTTTGAAGCACATACCAGTGCACTCCTTCATTGCACTTTGGAGTTGTGAGGGATCCCGTGTACTTGTAAAACCCGATATTGTTGGTTCCCACAGCCCCTCCGAGGAAGAGCGCGCTCGGATTAAGAAATGAAGAGACGCCGTGTGACGACACGGTAGTGGGCACCTCTCCGATAAAACTGTAAAAATATGCAAAGGGAAAAAGTAAAATAAAAACCAAGTGGAAAGAACATTGGGATTTTCCGAGAATTTCATGTAAGTGAGAGGCTTGCAGAAAAGAAAAAACAGTTCAAATTACAACTGACCTGTCAAGCCAGGCGTTAGGAACATTGTTAGGGTGGTAACGAAGGAGCACCGACACGACAGCGAGATCGCTCGCATTTTTGACATTCGCGTGTACGAAGTGGATTTCCATGGCAGACAATTGGCCGCTGATTGTGTGCTCCGACGGAACGTGCACATGGAACTGCTTCAGAGCAAATTTGCCTTCAAAAAGTTGGACCAGGTTCACAGTTTTCGCCTGCGGCACCACTTCTGGAATCTCCCGGAGCCAGGAGCATGGCTGATGTCAGTTTAATTTTGTGGACAGTTACAAGGAGAAATATTACAACATTTTTCATTTTCCTTTCTTTCAGAGTCACTGGAAGATATATTTGAATCAGCGAAAGATACAGCAAACAAACATGAGCAGCAGTTTAAGAGAAATTGACGACTGGTTATTTTTTGTTTATGATTTTTCTTTTTTATCTATTCTTTAGGGTCAAAGTAGAACCCGAAGGACGGGCATTAATCAAACATGTCTCACCGATTGTGTGGCCATTATTTGAGATTGTGTAATTGACCCATAACGCGTATCCAAATTTAAATATAGATGTAGTCCCTTTATATACGATGTGGGGCGAGGCGATGTTGATTGGTGATTGTGTTTTTCCAGTGAGGCAATAAGTTGGCTGTGAAACCATACAAAAATATTCACATTTATTATTCTTACAGGATTTTTTAGCAAAATAACTACATGAGAGCAGAGCTAATGATTTGTAAAACCTTCAACAAGCTCATATTTCTGACTGAAAACCCAAAGTTGATTCCCAATGATGAATGCTAGAAAATGATTGGTCGGTAGAGTTTGCGTACGATTGAGGGTAATCTGTTTAACGAAATTGACTCGATTCTTGCTATGTTTTTATGTTTAAATTCACCCATTTCAGAACAAAACAATTTGCTTCTTTGTGTCATATTGGCTGTAGAATTTCTCATCCAAATAATTATTTTTGACACTAATTTGGTGGCTTCATTTTGGAAATTCCACCAATTATGCAGAAAAATACCCCTTTTTAATGTGCACGTGTCAACATACCGGCCAATTGGTTCCAGATAGTGCATAGTCGTAAGCCATGGCGTCCATTTTAATTGTGGTGATTGTTAGTACCACAATGACCAATGCCAAGAGGCCATCGGTGGAAGCTGATTTTGAGCCCATATTCACAAAAAGTGGAATAAATAGATCAGTGGGAACACCTCAAATGTAACGCACTCAACAAAGGATTGTTATCCTCACAACCTAACAAACTCCAATCAGACGAGTGACGGGAATATGGTGGGAAATGTTTGTAATGAATTCTGGAAGGGACGGACTAGGGGAAAAACAAACATAAAACGTTTTAAAAATAAACAGATTGAGTGTGCACGAAAGAGAGACTGTTTATGGCGGGAATTGAAAAGAGCAGGATTGGGAACTTTGAATTTTGAAAGCTTGGATTGACATTGAGCCGATCTGCGCCATTTAAATGATTTTGACATTTGCAATTTACAAGACGGGAAGCGGTACGTGTAATCTACCGGCCGGCAAATCTGTCACGACGTGTCACGGGAGACGGAGCGTGTAGCCGAAATTAGAGTACGGACAATTATGTACTGCGTACGGAATCCATAGTGACAAAGGGACCTGCGGTGACCCTTAAGTGCTAAAGACTTGCTGTTAGCTTCCCGTAATAATGCCACACACGTCCTCCTTGGCGCATATGCCGTACTACACAGTTTACTGTACTGATCTTCGGCCCACGAAGTTTCACCGAAGCTGAGAGAATTTTGGAGTTTTGGACGCCCGTCCTTTTAATTTATTCGTACGTGTGGTTACAGGAACCTGCATCACATCAAAGTATCAAACGTCACTTGACGGTAGCCAAACAAACGACAAAACTGCGGCCGGCCGTGGATTTTACAATGTCCTGTCCCTTCCACAATTGCCGCCGGGTCAAGTGAAGTTTCCCCTTCCGGTACACCCTCTTCCTCGTTCGGCAATCCGTTTTCCACGTCGTTCCTCTGAGTTTCGTCATCGGCTTGAGACGGGCTGTTTTGGGGACTGTTGATGTTATTGGCAGGATTGACACCCCAAATTGTCCTGAGTGCCCACATACTTTCAAACCCTTACGTTTTTAGTTTTGGCCATGCCACCCCTTTTGTACCCCCGGACTCGGATGGTTTACCATCGTGCTTTTTAATTTATCCTGTGAGGGTTGACTACACTTAATAAATAGGAAGAAGGAGAAGCTGAAAATAAAGAAAATGGCAACAAGCAATCGAGGAGAAGGAGTTGGTAGTGTCATTGTTGTGTTCACAGCTAAATATATATAATACAAGTGATGAAAGTGAAAGTGAAATTGATCGGCAAAAGACGAGGGAATTGCCATTCTGAACGTTTTCGTTCAAATTTGAAATTTTGAACTTGTGTTTGGCTTTCAATTTTCAGAATATTTGAAACCGCGGCAATAAAAGCGGGAAAATGTAAAGTTTGGCTGAATTTGGCCGGATATTTCAAAACTTACATCGACGACAAGTTTGATGATAGCGCAATGGAATCACCTCCAACTAACTGGTTTTACGGCAAATAATTGTTGGGGTGAATTGCGAGCGTCGTGAACATGGCAAACGGTTTTTCCAACGCTATCTACGCTCAGTAACCATCTTTAAAATACATGGATTTTAAATAAGCCACGTGTTTTCGGCAACAGCCAATGAGAGCCTTCTAACGACGCCTGATTAGGCTTCGTGGGCGTATTACCCTCAATTATCATTAACATTAATCCTAATAAGGGTGAACCTCCATCAAGCAAAAAGTGAGGTTCATTACTAGAAAAATTGCATTTCCGTACAAGGCCAGAGCATTTTCATGCATGGCTGTACTGTTTTTTTTTTTATTTATGAAACATGATTACTAGAGATTCATCAAGATTCTCCAAACTTTTGGGCAACAATGTCGACCGTCTGCTTGTGTGTTTTTGAAGCAAGTGGTTATTCTATCTAGTGTCTAGCTAGTCTCCCCAAAGAGGAGACTACCTAGACACTGCACTTGTAAAAATTTTACGCGTGGAAAGGTCACGTAGGAACCACGCGCCTTCAGACATTGGCCACGCGCCTTCAGACAGGCGAGAATAAAATTCCAGCGAAAACCACAAAAAAATATTTGTTGAAGAATGTGCCGTGATGCCTCTTCCATCATCCGTTGACATCCGGAATTTGCGACGCCACAACAAGACACGGACGACAAAAAAACGACAAAAAGGACAAAACACGAACGTACAAATTGTACATTCACGTAATTTAATATTTTGGCTGGCCGTACGGATACGAGTTCAGATTTTTTGCTTGGAATCTCTGATTATGCTCGCCGTCAGAAAAGGAACCAACGTGCATCCAATCGAAAGAAAGCACGTGCGCGGTGGATTCCTTGCTGACATAAGCTGATGGAGAAGTGAACAAAATATTACTTCCAATAAATGTATCCGTACGATTTCTGTCGGCGCCTGATGGAGAAGAGGCCCAAGGGTCAGCCCCATGTGGCTAAGTTCAAGTTTTTACTTGTCGTTTTCCTTTAAAACTTAGCGCCGTATGCCGAAGTTGAACCCGTACGAAGAAATCGCAAATTTGTGGAGTACAATTTGAGTCATTCTCGAACTTAGGCTGTACGAAAATTTGTCATCTTGTGTTTTTTCGACCCACTGTCGCGTCATCTTCAAACTTATCATAAACCACATCGACAATGTGTTTTAAGCAAAGTAGAACCGTTTACACAAATAGGAAAACATATTCCCACGTGTGAAAGTTTTCAAAAGTTTTTGACGACTGAAAAATGTACAGGGCTGTTCGTTTTTGTCCGCATGCACTTTGTACAGTTTTTCTTTGAAGAGGTCTCGATGGTGCAATGTCATTTCATGTAAAGGTGAAAAATGTGCGAAGGTGAAAAATATGCGAAGTCATGGCGGCTGGACAAGAGATGTTTACGCCAAGGCATGTCGTACAGCCACGGCTACAAGGCTGTACGTCTACGATGTCACGCATTGAATTGCAACATGCCAAACCGTTTCAAAAATTACGATGTGTCTTGCGACGCTTCAAAAAGTTTCAAAAAATACGGTGTGGCAAGACATAATGAACACGTTGACAGCCGTCACGGGCATTGTCGACGTATACAATCGTCACAAACTTAAGTAACAATTTCGAGTAAACATATAGAGACACCTGAAATCCGGGTCCGCTAGATCCGCGCTAAAAAACGAAGTAAGTTGGCTAAGTTACAAGTACATGGGGTTGTACCTTAAGTGGTATGTTTTCCATTTGGTTTGACTAAACGCAACCTTATTAGAGTTAAGTGCCTATATTACAATATATGAACTGTAATAAAGCAACCAAACGGCGACCTTATTAGAGTTAAGGGTTCATATTAATCTAAAACACTGCTCGTTCTTCACGGGAGCGGCAACGATACTATAATTAATCAATGATTTCAATGTAAGTTCTATGAAAGAAAGCATAAACACCAAATACCAGTCGTTGTAGTTTCATACATTACACACTATTAAACTGAATTGAATAAACTTATTTTAGTTGTACAGTTACATAGCGTTAAAGGGTAACTGCGTTTTACAACCCGAAGAATGGAAACGACATTATCACTTGATGGTGTACGTTTTGACATATTTTGTCCTCGCACCTCATTTAGTGTAATGATTTTTATCGCGTGCGAAAAATACACAAATTACAATTATGAATAAATTAGAGTGAAAGGACATGACGACATACGTTTTGACCATAGTTGTTCAAATCGTATTTTATGCACGATTCAAACACGCAAATAATACGTAGAAATCAGAGAGGTCGACTTGAAAAAATCGTTAAAGATTGTGATTCAGTACTATTCCTTAAATGTAAAAAAAATGAATTTTACATGTATCGAAGTTTGTACATTTTCCGTACAATTTCCGTCTCTTTTCGTAATTGTCCATACATTTCCGGTACAATTTCGTAATTGTCCATACATTTCCGGTACAATTTCGTAATTGTCCATACATTTCCGGTACAATTTCGTACATTTCCCGTAAAATTTCTGTTTGGTATACCAGACAGAAAGTACTAACACGTGCAACGTATCTTTTTGTCAAATTCCTTATATTTTCCGTAAAAACTCGTACACTTACCGTAAAATACCGTACACTTTCCGTAAATTGTCCGTTCAGTTTACAGGACAAAAAGTACATTGCGTTTTTTTGCGATTTTTTCAAAAGTCACGAATAATACGTAAAAATTGGTAAAAATGAAAAAATCGCGCGATTTGAACAATTATGGTTTTGACAATTTTGTACTCGTACCTATTTTAGTGTAAAAGTATGAAATCAGCGATATGGATCAATTAGAATTAAACTTTTTTTTGGAAATGTTGAAAATCTTTAATTAGCGTTAATAAAGCTAGTTAATTTTTAACACTAATAATTTCTAAACGCTAATAACGATTCACGGTGTAGTACGAAAAATCTTCGCTAAAAAACAAAGTAACAAGACTAAGGGTGTGTCCCCATGTACTTGTAACTTAGCGAAATTATTTTGTATTTTAGCGCGGATCCGCCGGACCCGGTGTTCAAGTGTCCCTATGTCTGTAAGGACGAAATCATAACTTACGCTTGTGACGATTGTATACGTCGACAGTACCCGTGACGGTTGTCAACGTCTACAATCTGTGGTCGCACGTTGTTTTTTGTACCTGCGTGTGACGTCGCATGTCTTACCGTGACATTGTAGACGTAGCGCCTTCCAGCCTGTGCAATTTCACGGTCGAAGAAGATGCGCTTTGTCTTCGCGTCGCCTGTCCGCTCGACGTGAAATGGCATCGGAATTTGAAGACCCCTGCAAAAAAAGAAATCCGTACTAGACGAAAACGGACAAATCCAAACAAATTGTGTACTTGTCTTTGTCGTATTAGAACCCAAACGGACAAAACATAGCGAACTATGTACTTTTCTTTGTCCTTGGAAATCGAAGGATTTTTGTCGAAATTTACGGCACGTGCGAAAATATGTTCCTATTTGTCAATCGAAAAAACCTAATTTTAAATCACATCGGGCACGTGTTTTAAACATAAGGTTGAAGATGACGTTTTTTGTCGTCGAAGTGGGTCGAAAAGCACAAGACGACAAATTTTCGTACATCCTAAGTTCAAGGATGACAAAAATTGTACTTTGCAAATTTGCAATTCCTTCGTACGGTTGCAACTTAGGCAGTACGACGCTAAGTTTTACGGCAAAACGACAGAAAAAAACGCGAACTTAGCCACATGGGGACACACCCTAACTTTCGGCTACATGGGAAATTTCTCTTAATCTCCTTTAGCTTTTGTAGTGTTGAGCGTTTTTTTTTTCTAAATGGTTTTTTTCATCGCACTTTTTGAAATAGTTTTCTTATCCTTTACTTTGCCGTAAACCGGCTGTCGAGGTGATTCACATTTGAGTTCGAAGATGAGCTGTCATATCGTGGCAGTCGGTCGAAAAAGGAAAGACGTCAAAATTGAGTACATACTAAAATTCCAGCTGACGTAAATTGTACTTCGTTTTCTATAATTTGTACCGCAGATCATTTTTAAGCAAAAAGACAAAGTGTAGCCCTAATTAAGCACATGGGCAAGTACCCTAACATTAGAAGTGGGCAAATTGCGGCTGGAATTCCGTATTGCGTGCAGAAATTTCGCAGATCGATCATTTAAAGCACACTGGACACTGCAATTAACGGTTGTAATAAAATGCACTGTACCGTACATTGACTTTGGAGCCGTTACGGGAAACGCCATCCTCGGCGGGAATTACGGCCAGACCTCGGATAGATGATCCACACGTGGGGGTTTTGGCACTAGCGAAACTGGCGGGAAGTGACGCTAAGGTTCAAGTGGAGGTTTCAAGGAGAGGAATTGGTGTGGATCCCTTGGGAGGGAGCGAGGTACAGGAGTACAAGAGGGAGGGAGGAGAACTAATCGAGGAAGGGCGAGAGGAGAGAAGAGGGAGACAAAAATTGTTGGGGGAAAGAAGGCGGAAAAGGAAGTCGAGTGAGGAGAGGGAGGGAAAGAATGGGAAAGCAGTGAGAGGAGAGAGAGGGGAGTGAGAGAAATATGGGATGTCGGTGGAGAAGGTGAAGGAGCGAAAGGATAGAGGGACAAGAAAGGAGGGAGGAGGCAGAGGAGAGCGAGGGAAGAAAGGGGAATCGAGGGAAGGGACGAGTAGAACAACAATTTAATTAGGTAATGTTCTATTTTTAAATTTAAGCCACAATTTGTCAAATGTTGTATAAGTTTTTCAATGTCTTAACTTTAAAACTCAAATTACTGCAGACTGTTTCATACTTTCATCGCCATTTATTTATATTTAAAAATGTACAGGAACCTGTCTCCATTTATGCTACAACTTCCATGTAATCAGGATACGAGCCATAACATGTTAGAATTATAAAAGATTGGGGCCCTCGCCTAATTTAGCGTGAAGAAGAATATGGCAATTACGCGAATTGTTGTATACCGTTTAAAATTTCCATTTATTCGATTTGTTCATCCACACGAAATATGGTCAGACAAGTTCTTGCAATATGAAACTAGTGAAGGTATGGTCAACCAGCTAATCTAACACTAAGGACAAGTTTTGGCAATTCAAACGTAATTTTGTGGATATTGACGCTTTCAAATTCGCAAGATTTGTTTAGCAAGTAAAGGGAGAGTTTGCATGAGTCACCGAGATACCAAAGAATAACATTGTTAGTACCATAGATTTTCAGTACAAGTTACTCATGAATATGTATTTAAGTGATGAGAATCAACACACAAAATAGTGAACATGGCCAGAAGCATAAGGGCCAACAAAAGATTTAGGAAGAGTCATAAGTAAAAAAACCACAAATAGACAAACTATAGCATTGCACACTATTATATTGCTGAACTACCAATGTGAACGCCCATAATTTACTGATGTAGATGACATTGGAGACTTTGTAGTCCCAACTTTCAGCAATTACAGTCAAAGCCTGAACAAAAAAAAACTACCGAATTCAAAACGATGTTCTACATATATCTCCATATGCAAAAAAGGCGCGCTACTGGGTTGCTCTCCAAGAATCGATTTTCCTCCCATTGAGGGGCTGAGGGGGACGATTATTGGTGCGCTCACCCCCACTCACAACCGAGATGGCGTTCATGAACACTATGGCCTGTGGAGAAATAAACTCATCACACGAAGTTAGAAACCACTCCCAAGTATGAGGAACATAAGGAGCAAAAACACTCGCAGACACATACAACTTGGATTTCAAAAATAAACAGAAAAACCACCGTATCCATGCAACTCTCTGGTTGGTGTATGGTGGGAAGTGCTTTACCTGTTTCACCGATAGGTACTGCGGCTTTTGAAGCACATACCAGTGCACTCGTTCATTGCACTTTGGGGTTGTGAGGGATCCCGTGTACTTGTAAAACCCAATATCGTTGGTTCCCACAGCCCCTCCGAGGAAGAGCGCGCTCGGATTAAGAAATGAGTGGACGACGTGTGACGACACGGTAGTGGGTACCTCTCCGATAAAACTGCAAAAATATGCAAAGGGAAAAAATAAAATAAAAACTAAGTGGAAAGACCATTGGGAATTTCCGAGAATTTCATGTGTTAAAAGGCTTGCAGAAAAGTAAAAACAGTTCAAATTACAACTTACCTGTTAAGCCAGGCGTTAGGAACATTGTTAGGGTCGTAACGAAGGAGCACCGACACGACAGCGAGATCACTCGTATTTCTGACATTCTCGTGCACAAAGTGAATTTCCATGGCGGACAATTGGCCGCCGATTGTGTGCTCCGACGGAACGTGCACATGGAACTGCTTCAAGCGAAATTTGCCTTCAAAAAGTCGGACCAGGTTCACAGTTTTCTCCTGCGGCACCACCTCTGGAGTCTCCCAGAGCCATGGCTGATGTCAATATCATTTTGTGGACAGTCACAAAGAGAAATCTTCCAAAAATAATAATTTTCTTTCTTTCAAAGGAGACACCGGAAAATACATTTGAATCAGTGAATGCCATTTCTTTTACAGCAAACAAATATGATTTATGCCAGCAATAGTTTCAGAGAATTCGATGGCTCGTTACTTTTTGTTTGTAATCTTTATATATTAATATATTATTTAGGGTAAAAGTAGAACCCAAAGGACAGGCACTAAGAGAAGGTATCGCACCGATTGTATGGCCATTATTTGCGATTGTGTAATTGACCCATAACGCGTATCCAAATTTTAATACAGATGTAGTTCCTTTATATACGATGTGGGGCGAGGCGATGTTGATTGGTGATTGTGTTTTTCCAGTGAGGCAATATGTTGGCTGTAAAGCATACAAAAACACTCACATATGTAAGTCTTATAGGATTTGTTAGCACAATACATGAGATCAGAGCCAATGATTTACAAAACCGTCAACAAGCTCATACTTTTGACTCATAGTGGATTCTCAACAATGACTGCTATAAAATAACAAGTCGGTAGAACTTGCACATGATTGACGCCTATTTATTTGCAATATTGTCTCAATTCTTGTTTTTTTCTTTTTTTAAATTGCACCCATTTCAGAAAAGAATAACTTGCTTCTTTGCGTTCATTCTGACTGTAAAATTTCTCATCCATATAATAGTTTCTGGCATTAATGCGGTCGCTTCATTTGGAACTTCGACTAACTATGGTTGAATATACCCCTTTTAATAGGCACGTGTCAACATACCGGCCAATCAGTTCCAGAGAGAGCATAATCGTAAGCCACGGCGTCCATTTTAATTGTGGTGATTGTTAGTACCACAATAGCCAATGCAAAGAGGCCATTGGTAAAAGCTGCTTTAGAGCCCATATTCGCAAAAGGAGAAAAAAAGGGAACAGTCGAAATAATCCAAAAGCAATGCACTCAACAAGAGATTGTTTTCCTAACAATCTAATGATAAACAAAAAAAGCTCCAATCAGGCGAGTGAACACAATGTGTTGAAAAATACTCTTTATAAAACTCTAGGCGCGACTGATCTAGAAAAAAATGCAGACAATGTTTCCAAATAAATAGAAAATGTTGTAAAAGGTATATGCAAGAAAGAAAGACTGGTTATGGCGGAAATTGAACAGAGCGTGGTTTGGAACTTTGAACTTCGAAAAGCTTCGATTGACATTGAGCCGATCTGCTAAATTTAAATGAATTTGACGCACAAGACGACAAGCGGGCAAAGGCAATCTACCGGCCGGCAACTCTGTCACGGCGTGTCACGGGAGACGGAGCGTGCAGCCGAAAATAGAGTACGGAAAATTAAACACTATGTACGGAGGATAGAGTTCGAGACCAGCCGCGACCCTTAACTGCGGGAGGCTCGCTGTTAGAACTCCGTAATACGGTCCACGTCCGAGCCCCTCCTTTGGCGCATCTGCCGTACCATTCCAGTAAATACGGTATTTCAAAATTCAAATCGAGCCCACGAGGTTTCGCCGAAGCTGAGAGGCCACTTGGAGTTTTGGACGTCCGTCCTTTTAGATTTATCCGTACGAGTAGTTCCAGGAACCCTGCATCACATCATACGTCACTTGTCGGTAGTATGTAAAAAACGACAAAACTGCGGTCGGCCGTGAACTTTACAATATCCTCCGGAAGTGCTGTTATTGGCTATTGGTTATGCCTCAGAACGCGGACATAAAAAGTTGGACAAACCTGCCGGCCGTCGGAAAATTTCCGCCGTGACACTTCAATTTAAATTGAGCACATCGGCCCATTTCATTTCAAGCCTTTGGATCCGTCTCCTCCCAACCTCCCACTCCAACATTCACATTCACTTTTATTTTTTTCAATCATCTTTTTCTTCATTTGCAAGTATGGCGGCGATAAGAGCACCCTCTCTTAGTGGATTCCGAGCACTGGGTATTTCACTTTTTACGCTCACCGCAATTATAATGGATGCGATGGCTTTCGACTACGGACTCTCGGGAACCGATTGGCCGGTATGTTGATTTATAGAAATTGGAATATTAGCTTATTTTCATACATAAGAAGAGATCGTATTTAACGTGTATCATCAATTGAGCACATTAGATGGCCATTATGTTATCTGAATCGGAGGCATCAAGTAGTGTTAATGTCGTATAGTGCAAATGTATAAGAGTAAAAAAATAAAAGTTAATATCCTTGATCTTGGAACAAGAATGAATTTAGAGCAATTTTCCAAGGTAAAAAAAGTTTTGTATCCTGGCTAAAAAGCCAAATGGGTTACTTTTTTTTAGCACAACATTGAGGGTAATGATTTCGAATTAATTTTAGAAATGTCAACTATGCTAACATTAGAAAATTTGAATGTTTCTGACTGTTTTCACAGCCAGCTTATTGCCTCACTGGTATCAAACAATCGCCAATCGACATCTCCAAGCCTCACATTGTATATAAAGGGACTACAACTGTTTTTAGATTCGCATACAAGTTATGGGCCAATTACACAATCTCAAATACCGGCCACACCATCGGTGCGATACCTTTATGTAATGCGTCCTTGAAGTTTTACGGTGCTACTAAAGATTAAATTTGCTAAAACTTCTTATAGAGAATAATCTAGAGAAACTAGTGCAGTGTGTCGTCAATTTCTTTTACAACATTGTTGCATCCTTCATATTTGTTTGCAGCAACATCCTTATCTTTCGCTGATTCAAATGCCTCTTTGAAAGAAAGAAAAATGAAATCTTTGGGAGAATTTCTCGTTGTGACTGTCGACAAAATGACATTGACATTGGCTCTGGGAGATTCCAGAGGTGGTGCCACAGGCGAACACTGCGAACCTGGTTCGACTTTTTGAAGGTGTTTTTGTTTTGAAGCAGTTCCATGTGCACGTTCCGTCCGAGCACACAATCGGCGGCCTTTTATCCGCCATGGAAATCCACTTTGTGCACGAGCGTTTCAGAAATACGAGTGATATCGCTGTCGTGTCGGTGCTCTTTCGTTACAACCCTAATGATGTCCCTAACACCTGGCTTGACAGGTAAGTTTAATCTTAACCGTTCTATCGCCCTTTTTTTTAGGTTTCGCAAGCCTCTTACATAAGTCAATAATCTCAAAGACCAAAATTCCCACTTACATTAATAGCTTTTGCCCTTTGCACTTTTACAGCTTTATTGGCGAGGTACCCACAACTGTATCGTCACACGGCGTCCCTTCACCTCTTAATCCGAGTGCGCTCTTCCTTGGAGGGGCCGTAGGAACCAATAAAATCGGGTTTTACAACTACACAGGATCCCTCACAACCCCGAAGTGCAATGAGGGAGTGCACTGGTATGTGCTTCAAACGCCGCAGTACCTTTCAGTGAAACAGGTAAACACTTCCTTCCATACATAGACCAGAGAGTTGCGCGGAAACAGTAGATTTTTTGCTTTTTTTTAGCATTGTGGAAATCCAAGTTATATGTGTTTGCGATTTTTTTTGCTCCTTATGTTTCTCACACTTGGGAATGGTTTCTTTCTTCCACGTGTGATGAGTTTATTTCTCCCCAGGCCATAGTTTTCATGAACGCCATCTCGGTTGTGAGTGGAGGGGAGCGCACCAATAATCGTCCCCCCCAGCCTCTCAATGGGAGGAAAATTGATGCTTGGAACGCGGTTCAGTAGCACGCCTTTTTCGCATGTGGGAACTTATTTCATACTCTGGTTTTTTTAATCGGGTTTGACTGTGGTTGGAGAGAGGAAAATTTGGTGCTCGAAGCGCAGTTTAGTGGCGGTACAATTACAAATACTTATTTAGTATCTATAATTATATCGATTTTTTTGTTGAATTAACATCTCCTTTGAAGGTTGGTGTTGTGCAAAGTCATCGTTATCCAAACATTTCGTTTGTTTTTTGTTATGTGTATAGATGGTATTTTTACAAGATAATAGTGTGCAATAGTCGACGATTCTCAATCAAGTTGTTTTTATTTATAAGTAGAATATTTTAGTTACTCGGTTTTGTTGACCATTTTGTGTGACTGTTGGTACATCGTTATTTCTAATACTTATTCTGAGACCTTGTACGGTAGTTTTTAACTTTTTATCTAAAATGTAAGGATAAAGTTCCTGTTCGACTTTGAAAAATCTCAAAAATGTGTGACGTGACTTTTTGGATTTGCTTATGGCTCATAGTTCAATTGTACAAAAGCAATGAAAAACACTAATTGTGGTATCCTGCAGTATACGCATATTATATAGTTTTTTCGAGTGTAGTACGGGCAAACCACATTTAGCAGTGCAAATTGATTTTACACATTTAAATTACATTTAATACAGTTGATGTTGAACCTATTAGGCAAAGATGTCCACATTCATGAATAATCCGTGACACTAAAAACAAAGATCTCAAAAATCATAAACATTTTCCATATATAATCTCCTCAATTTGTCATAGCCATTACTACGTCGCCCACCGTTATTAGGGTTAAAACGTTTTTAGGGCAGTCAAAAGGGCGTTATAACTTTGTGATTTAAAATTACCCAAAGGTCTTTTTTATGAAAAAGGAGCATTATTTTTTTCTTTATCTTAAGGTTTAACTACATGAGATTTAGGAAATTTTCAAATCCATATTGCTTTATGGTCTTCTAAAATACAAAAAAAAAAAATTAATAATAATAATAATAATAATAAAAATTTGCAAAAGGTTAAAATCAACAAAAAACACATTAACAGTATCTAAACTTTTTCAAAAATTGGCTCGAATAAACAAATTGGAAAAAAGGGAAAAAGAAAAAGAAAAAAATGTAAGGATAACCAAGGAAAACCTAGAAAGTTAAAGAGAAATTATGAATTCGATTATTTTAAAAATCAATATTTGTCATTTTTCAATAAAATCAGTGATGTAACATAGCTTAAAATTTCCGACAATTTCACCCTCGAAAAAAAATAAAATGGAAATCGATACATTTAACAAATCGATACATTTAACAAATCAATACGATTAACAAATTGTGGCTTTTTTTTACTGCAACATGGGAGGGGAAGAGGAAGAGGGGGAGAGGGAGGGGGGGAGGGAGGGGGGAGGGGTAGGAGACAGGGGAGAGGAAGAAAGGAGAGGGAGGGAAGGGGGAGAGGGATAGGGAGAGAGAGGGAAGGGGGATAGGGGAAAGGGAGAGCAAATGAAACTTTCCCAAAGAAATTAAAAAAAACAAAAGAAATAAATTGGCCAATCAATAGACCACAATAAAACTTTAAAATTGCATTAGTTTGTATTTTTTTCCATAACTCGTAACATTTTGTTTTTCGGGCTTGTTTCGGCTTTTTTTTATCCCAATTTATCCCAATTAACTATAAATCAAAATTTGTATTTCAACGATACTGTTCTACGCTACAATCCTCGCAAAAAAAAAAAGTGAAATTTGACATTCTTGTCAAATTCAACATTTGTTAGACCAAAATTTTAAATAGTTCAATTGCTCTAATTTTCCGGAAAGTCGGCGGAAAAAAAATGATCCGGAAAGAAAACGAAAAAAAGGGAAAAAACAAAAAAACAAAAAATCGTTAAAGTCTTTGCCGTAAAATTGCCGATGTTGAAAAACCCTTTCTATCCCTTCCCTTTTATAAAAATAAAATCCGCAAAAGTCGAATTATTTCCGAAGCTTTCAGCGGAGCTGTCAAAATTTTCCTCAAAATTTTCCTCAAATTTTTTTCAAAACTTTCGTGAAACTTCTCCCAAAAACCATTTTCGGAACTCCTCAAAAACTCTTCCAAAACTTCCCTGAAACTTTCCTGAACCTTTCCTTGAAAATACTCCTCTTTTTTGTCTTTTACTTCGGTTTTTTAAAAACTGCCATCGACGACTCCTTGTGTTCTTCTTCGCAATTTTTTAAACCGCCATATCCTCTTCTTCGTCTTTCTCTTCGGTTCTTTTAAACCGCCATAGGCTCTCCTTTTTGTCTTCTTCTTCATATTTCTTTTAACCGCTACATACTCCCTTTTGTCCTTTTTTTGGCTTTTTTAAACCGCCATAGGTTCTTTTTCTCTCTTTCTTCGTATTTCTCTAAATCGCCATAACCTCCTCTTTGTCTTCTTCTTTGTATTTAGGCTTTTTTTGTCTCTTTCTTCGTATTTTATTAGATGGCCATATGCTCCTCTTCGTCTTCATCCGAATCCGAGGACGAATTCGCTCCGATTTCGTACTTTTCCGATTCCATCTGCGACGCCAAAGTTTTTTTCGTATTCGCCATTCCTTTCGCCTGCCCAAATAAAGCGTTGGGAAAAACAATCTTCGCTAATAATAAACCGATAGTTATCGAAAGACCGACGACCAACATATCGAAAACAAATCCCATTCCCGATAAAACATCGTCAGAGAGAATCGCGGCGACTCCCTGAACCCCGATGCCACCTGGCACGAGGAGAAGGATACCGGAAGTTTTCATGGCCAATGGGAGGTGGCCGGTCAGCTGGGAATAAATCGTGCCTGCCCGGGGAAAAAAAAAAAAGGGGGAACGAAAAATTAGTTAAGGTGGGACAATTCCGCGGGAAAGGAAGTTTGTCGAAAACCTTCCCAAAAGCTTGGTTAGAAGAAAAATGAGACTGATTCTAGTTCTTTCGTCTTCATCCCCTCCTACCTCCCTTCCTCTTCCCTCCTAACCCCTTCCATTCCATTCTTCTCACATTCCATCCCATTCCGCTCCGCCTCCCTTCCCTTTCCCTCTCTTTCCTCTCCCATTCCTTCCCTCAAAAAAAACATCCAGAAACCCTGAAAGAACCTCAAAAAAAACCTAAAAAAAAAAACCTCGAAGTAACCTCGAAAAAATCTTAAAAAAATCACACATCTTCCTCTCGTCCTCCCAAAAAAACCCCACTTTTTTCTTTCTTTTTAAACGCACCGGTTACTCCGATAACGAAGGCGGAAATGACGGAGGAGACGTCTCCGTTCATGGAGGAGGTAGCCGTGGAAGCAATTTGGGCGCATCCGGAGACCAGAACCATTCCGGGCCATTGGTCCCATCGGGCACTCAATAAAATATTTGAGGCAAAGGTATACAAAAAAAACCTGAAATAAATTTAAAAAAACACGCAAACAATAGCAAAACAGTAAAAAAAAAAAAAAAAAAAACCATTAAGAGTAGAAAGTTGGGTAAACAAATGGTCAAAAACTAACTAAAACTACGCGGCAAATGTCGAAAAATTGCCCAAAAAAAACGTTAAAGAGTAACTTCAAAAAAAAAATTGAGAAGATATATTTGAAAAGACTGCGAATAGAAGATGGCGGCAGAAATTTTAATTTCAGAAAACTTTACAGGAATTGTTTGTATTTTTCATGCAAAAAAATTTCACCAGAAATTTGAGAGAAAGAGAAGACTACATAATCGCAATACAAATTTCTACACGAAGAATAAAAAAAAACAGAATCTACGTCTGTCATATCAATCAACACTAAAACTGGTATGGCAAAAAAAATCCGGAAGAGAACTTTGAGTGTCTCTTCAGTTTTCCGACACAAATGAAGACCCCTACGAGTAGAAAAAAAATATCGATAGTGGAGCGTCGAGAATCTAAAAATGCCCTCCCAACCAAAGTTGCAAAAACCTGTTTAAATGAGGAAAGTATATTTACCGGAAAAGGTAAAGAGGAAGATCTTTTAGTCTCCCGATAAAATAAAGCAATATGCACTTTGTAAATTGAAGATGATCGATACTGGGAAAGGTGACAAACTGACTCAATTAAGTCACAACAACAAATAAAATCAAGTCTTTTTGCCTCCAACGGTATACATCAAACTATCTATAATTGATTATACGTGGCATGGAGGTCTCATTTAGGTATTTTTGCCAATCGGAGTCTTTTTCCAATTTTATATTTGCTTCAAAGAGCTTGCAACAAATGTAAAATTAGTCAGAAAACTGTAGAAAACTCACAAATATTCAATGTACTTCCGTTGGCTAAGGTTTAATTGTTTTAGTTGTTCTAGTTGTTTTAATGTTTTGATTGTTTCAATAGAACTGTATTCGCTAAAGCGGACATTTTTTAACCTGGGAGATTTAATTTTCACCGAGACCTGTCATTATTGAAAATGACAACTTAGCATAAATTTGGTGTCGGTAAATTCACTTAAGGTTAAACCGACAACTAGAAGATCATCTACATAGACAGCAATCATTACCATCGATACAAGAGTAGAACCAGTCGGCATGGGAAATAGAGATTGTAATCTCTCCCAATAAGACACAATTTTTCACTAGTAAATAAAGCATCGAGAGTTTTGCTCCAAACTCGCATTTTTCGACTGTAGAACAATTTTTGACCTTGCAAAACCGATGACTCTTATGTAGCCTTTAGGTTGCTCGAGGTATATTCCTTGATCAAGATCACAATACAAGAAGTGGTTGGACATCCATTCGGTGAACTTCTCAATTATAAAGAGCAAATACCACAATTCCGATATTGTATGGATTGATAAGAAGTTGCGGACCGAGCCATAAGTTCTGGTAAAGTCCACATACTCTTTTTGTAGAAGGCCTTTGTCGACAAGTTTTGGCTTTGAATTGTTTACGTTGTCGACAAATTCCAGTAACATTCGAAACACTTCATTTCGACGGCGATCCTAGTTTTGATTCCTAGTTTATTCCTGGCTTCGATTCCTAATTTTGATTCCTGATTTCAATTCTTAATTTGGATTCCTAGTTTTGATTCCTGGCTTCGATTCCTAATTTCGATTCCTAATTTTGATTCCTAATTCCGATTCTTAGTTCCGCTTCCTAATTTCGATTCCTAATTTTGATCCCTAATTCCGATTCTTAGTTCCGCTTCCTAATTTTGATTCCTAGTTTCAATTTCTGATTTTGAATCCTAATTTCCATTCCTAGTTTCCATTCCTAATTCCGCTTCCTATTTCGTTTCCTAGTTTTGATTCCTGATTTCAATTTGTAATTTCGATGCCTAATTTCGATTTCTAATTCCGATTCCTAATTTCCATTCCTAACTTCGATTCCTGATTTCGATTCCCGATTTCGATTCCTACTTTCGATTCCTAATTGATTCCTAGTTTCGATTCCTAATTTCAATTCCTAATTTCGATTCCTAATTTCGACTCCAAATTTCGATTCCTAATTTTGATTCCTAATTTCAATTTCTAGTTTCGATTCCTAGTATCAAACTGATAGGAGGGATTAAATTTCATTGTTCGCCGTGATGTGCTACATATCAGCATCAGAACGGCGGAAAGCAGCCAATAGAAACAGTAGAGAGACAACGGAGTAGAAGAGAGAGAGAGAGAGAGAGAGAGAGAGAGAGAG
>JBBHKE010003256.1:99378-111878 GCA_037447655.1 Zygnema cylindricum
CTCATAGCTCGACGCGTGGCAAAAAGCACCAAAAAAAAACTAAGGGAAGAACAAAAACTAATGGGAACCCTCCTCCTTTACGAACACAAGTCCAAAACTCTTTTTCTGAATCCACTTCTAAATTTTTACGAATCTAAATATTTGCGACGACGTAACACGTTTCTGAAATTTTACGTTCAAGTTTAGTGACTCCATGTATTTTATAATTCCAGTAAGCAAAATAACTGGACCGCTATGAGCAGCTTGAAGCTGATGAATTCCATAATATATTTGACGTGCTACCTAATGCCCAATCGTGTGCTCGCAGACGTTCGTGTTATGGGTCACGGACAATGCGTAGCCTCACCGATTTTTTAGAAAGTTTGATTGACTTATAACCAATTAATGTTGGCCTTTAGTCTACGTTTTGGTTTGCCTCACCCCCGTGCTCCTTAGGCGTCCGCGTTGTGCTCTTGACTTTGAAGGCATTCATTAACTCCGTTGCTCATGTAGGGAAGAACGTACTCACGGTTCTCACGGATCCGACTTGGACCCACACCTCCTTTCGCGCTTCATGAATAAAGGCGTGGCTCCTCAAGATACAACGACGTCTAACAAATTACATTCACCGATACTTCGTCCCATTTGCTTTGTAAAGTTTTGACTCCTTAGACAAGTCCTTTGGCAAATTTCTTCGCATCTATACTATAAGCATTCGAATCCAATTCCCCCGAGCCTTCTTGTTGCTTTTTAACGTGGAAATATATCAAGTGCCCTTCAAAGAACGCACTCCACGACCATTCTACGACAAAGCACA
Source organism: Zygnema cylindricum (assembly GCA_037447655.1). Taxonomy (NCBI): domain Eukaryota; kingdom Viridiplantae; phylum Streptophyta; class Zygnematophyceae; order Zygnematales; family Zygnemataceae; genus Zygnema; species Zygnema cylindricum. Next base: position 100,175 of record JBBHKE010003256.1, read on the forward strand.
ATGGCGGATGATGGGCGGAGCCTCCTTTATTCTCCACCAAGGGATCCATATTACATCCACAATCTTCGCGGGTGTGGACTTTAATTTGTTACCGTTGTGGGCCATCTTCTATTGTTTTTTCCCTTTGTGTGTAGTTATCTTGAGTATATTTGTTTAGTTTTGGTGGTTTTTAACTTTATTTAGCGTTGATTTTTTCATTTTTTCCTCTTTCCTTAGTCTCCTTTGGCTTGTAGAGTATTCAATATTTCGGTTCTTTATTTTTTTTTACCCCTTTAACACTTTGATGGTTTTTTCCATTGCACTTTTTCTAATAAATTTTTCCCTAACTTCTTGTGGATATAACACTCATTGAGTTTTGTCGTCGCTCTATTTTGACGAACAATCCCATTTTGCTCTACGGCTTGACTTTGGTCCGAGAAGTGCGTTAAGCCTTAATATGAATACTACATTACCCCACCCATCGCTATTAATCGAAAAGACAAATTAGTGTAAACAACAATTTAGTTTTATTTATGCTACTTTGCGAAAGAGTGTCAAAAAAAATGCAATTAACGTTGTTTTTGATGCTTCACATCGATTTTTGCGTCAATATTCTATCTTGTACGTTGAGGTAATCAACGTTTTTAAAGTGTAAATGTATTTCCTTAACGGCATCCGACAAGAAACGTACTTGTGGATTTTTAAATTTGATGAAACATACATATTAGATTAGAATATAACGATAGTGTGCGCAAGTTGTTTGTTTCCAATAATTGGAAGACAAACTCTTATTTATATGCAGAAACAAATAACAACCTTTTTAAAAATTTTGTATTCCTCCATACAATTCCTCTCTTCTGTACATATGTGTCGTAATTATTTATTGTGAAACACCTAAAACTCAATAGCAATGACAAGTTTATTGTATTAGAGGGCGCAAATTACTAGCGTGGACACTTTATTACAGCTAACTATGTTTTCTAACGTGGCCCGTTATGGGCCACTCAACTAAATGGTATAACCAACATATATGAATATTGATTATAATTTGAAAAACAACATACTTAAAGTTGAGTGAATGGCTCCAATATAAATAAATGGGTTAATGTTATAAAATAGGGCTTATGTGCCATTTTAAACGCCCTAAATTATTGAAAAAAGTTTGGTGCATACCTTGCAGACTTCATACTTTATTTCAACAAAGTGAAAGAAACACTCTAAATATGTGGAACAAAAATGCTACTTTGTGCCCTCGCGGAATTTAAGAAATTATTAGTGTTAAAAATAATTAGCATTATTAACTCTAATTTAGATTTTTCAAGATTTCGAAAAAAGAAATTACTCTAGTTAATCTATAACGCTGATTGGGTAGAACGGATCTGCCATTAGGGTCTTCATAGTAATATAGGTAAAAATACAAAATTTGACGAATCGTAAAAAAAAATAGACAGTCATTACCTGTTATTATTTGTTTGATTCATATTATTAATGTCTTAAACGCCCATTTATCAGAGGAAAGGTTGCATGGTTTTATAGTTTATAATTTTTGTTATCAAATGTTGTTTTGTTCGCGATTACTCAAGATGAGGTATATGCGTAAGAACATCGTTGATTCATGTTTGATTTTTTTTGTTTAATTAAAGAAAATTACACTCGTGAATTGTAATAGGATCTCCTACCTCTCAAAAAATCCCATTACTACAACCAATTTCAACCACACATTCCACACATTGGAAAATACACATCCACATTGGAAAGCACTCACATAAGGATAAACTTAAAATTAGAAGAAACTTTTGTCCACATAACATTAGCTTGGTCTCTTGCCCTCGTGGCTCAACCTTTCTTTTAAAGTGTATTCCACTACTCTCCACTCTTAATAATTGTATCGCTTAACTACTAAAACACTACTTAGTTAGTAAAAGATTTCAATGCAAAAATGCCATTGCTCCAACTTGGTTTTAATCGCTTAGGACCAAAATCAGTCAAAATATTCACAAACTTTTCCAAAGGAAAAGATGTTTACTTTTCTCTTAGACTTCACCATTTATCCATCATCGCCCTAGACTAGCCAGGCCAGAGTCAACGCCCTATTGAACAGGTTTTACCTGGGCCAATCATTGATCATCAAGGACTCAGACTGAACAATGCAAAAACGTGCAAAATCTCTCACTAACTACGTAGCATTTTCTAACCAATCATACGCTACATTTTACTACGTAATATTTACGTGCAAAAGTGCGCGCGAATTGAAAGGCGACTTAGCACGTTCGCGCGTCACAAATTTTACACGCGAAACTACCTTCCAAATTTACAAATTTTAACTGATGACGTTTCGTACTAAAAATCTTACGAAACGAACCATCATTTGTACTAAACGACTATTAGTACTTTATAGACGTACGCTTGAAATTCTGCGGCTACTTTTGACCCTTTACCCGTTTCAATGATACCCACTTGTTACATTGACCTCGCGCTGTCTCCTAAATACACCAATCAAAATATCTTTTAGAATACAACTCAAAATTGTGCGATTCTTTCGCTGACGTCTACCCAATTCAAAACTCTATACTCGTAACACTGAAATACCCATTTACGAATAAGTTAGATCCACTATTATTGTTACATCGTCCCTTTCTTATGTTTAACTAACCTCAGTTAAAACACATTTCATTCTCAAGACGGGACTTGTATATTATTATCCCTCCAATACCTTTGTAAAAACTCAAAATTTTTATCTTATAAAGTTAACTCTTCTTCCGCCCTTCTTGAATAATGCACTTGCCAGAATAAAGTATTACCGACCTTAATCCGTTGACCAACCCAATCTATTACCCATATGTGAACCTCAGGTTCTATAATTATTGAGAGATCTAATTCCAATTCTCCTTCAGTTGGACAAAGATTTGCTGGTTTCAGCTGATTGATGTGTATGACTACATGAATTTTTGTAAAAGGTGGAGAGTCCAATTTGGCAGCACCTAACAATATAATCTAGATTACAGTAAATGGTCCGATGTACTTGGAAACAAATTTCCCCATAGGATCCAATTGTCTTTCGATCTTGTACATGTAATGAGTTGTTGAAATCCAAACTTTGTCACCTGTGTTTACCACCAAATCACCCCGTTTGCGGTTAGCATTTAATTTTTGCCTTTTTTGTGACTCCACTAGTGCATCCCGGACTGTTTTCCAAACTGCTTGAATGGATTCCCAAAACTCTGTTCCAAAACAACTATTCTCTTGAGTGACCCATGTTATTAAGTCTAATGTTTCTCTCGGTTGGTATCCTTATGCAACTTCAAACGGTGATAATCTTGTACTAGCATGTTTACATGAATTGTATGCAAATTCTATTAATGGCAGTTTAAATTCCCATGTGTTTTGAACTCCACTGCAAACAGTCCTAAGCATTTCCTCCAGCGTACGGTTCATTTTTTTGTCTGTCTATTTGTCTAAGGATGATAAGAGGTACTCGTTTTTAATTCAGTGCCTAAATTTTGTTGTAATTCTTTCCAAAATGCAGATGTAAATTGAGAATCCCTATTTCTCACTATAGACCGAGGGACTCCATGATGTCCGACCACGTTGTCAAAATATAACTTTGCAATATCCACAACTAAATGAGTAGTTTTGCAAGGGATAAAGATTGCCATTTTACTGAACTTATTGACTACGACAATGATAATGTCACTTTTTCTAGATGTAGCTGGCAATCTTACAATAAAATCCATAGTGAGAGAATCCCATGGTATTTCGGGGATATCTAAAGGTTTTAATTGACCTCTTGGTTTTTGGTTACAAGGTTTACTCTGTTAGCAAGGGACACAACTTTCCAAGTTTTTCGACACCCCCTTTTTGCCATCTCGACCAAAATAATCTACTCTGCAACTGACTAAGAGTCTTATCTCAACCTAGATGTCTTAAATGCTCATGGGCTTCTTGTAAAAGTTGTTTTCTTAGGTTTCCCGCTTCAAGAATGCATAGTCTATCCTTTGTTTTCGCAAATACTAGTAAACCATCTTCTATTGTAAAATTTTTGACATGCCTTTCATTCAATGGGTCAAAATTCCCTCCCAAAATATTTTTGCAAATCACAGCAAAATAAGGATCTTTATCATAACCAGTTTTAACAACATTTAAAAAAAAATCATCTCTAACCACCACATTTATTTCAAAACATCTACTTAAAAAATCTGCGACTACATTTGTCTTTCTTGGAATATGTTTGACATTAAATTTGAAATATGCCAATTTTTGCATCCACCTAACATGTCTGCCAGTCATGATCTGTGCATCACTTAATCTTTGTAGATAGGAGAGTGCCTTATTTTCATCGTGAACTGTAAATTCTTTATTATGCAAATAACAACGCCATTTGACCAATGTATGAACAATTGCGAGTAATTATCTTTCCTGTGCTGGATAGTTTTTTTCAGCATCATTGAAGTTTCTTGACTCAAAAGCAATAGGGTGAAAATATTTGCCGACTTTTTGACTTATGACTACACCTAGATCTTTATCCGATGCATCAGTAGTGATCAGAACTTCAAATTCCCCAGCAAGATCAAGATACACCAGTGTAGGGGCAGAGGTCAGCTTCCCTTTTAGTTCACCGAAAGCTCTCTCGTGATCGGTTCCCCACACAAACGTCTCTTTCTCCTAAAGTAAATTCGTCAAAGGTGCGGCGATCATACTGAAGTTCCTGATAAACTTTCTGTAATAAGTGGCCAATCCCAAAAATGATCTAACTTCTATGACATTAGTGGGTTGCTTCCAATTTTGGATTGGATCTGTTTTAACACCCTCCTCACTAACTATATCTACCAAAAATTATTGTTCACTTTTAAAAAAACTGGATTTTGACAATTTTCCATATTGTTTTCTTTCCCTTAACCTTTCCAACACTTTCCTTAAATGAATTACATGTTGTTCTTTAGATTGGCTGTAATTTAGAATATCATCTATAAACACTTGAACAAACTCGTCTATATAATCTGAAAATGTTTGGTTCATTAATCTTTCATAAGTAGGCTGTGCATTCGTCAAACCAAATGGCATCACTATCCATTCAAAATGACCGACTCTAGTTCTAAAAGAAGTTTTATCAACAACTTCGGTTCTAATTGGCACCTGATTAAAGCCACTAAGCAGATCAATCAAAGAATATAATTTAGCACCTTTCAAACGATCTATCAAATCAAAAATTAAATGTAACGAGTACTTATCCTTCATCGTAATCTTGTTCAGACTATGATAGACGACACACATCCTCAACGTTGCGTCCTTCTTTTTTATGAAAAGAATTGGTCCTCCGTACGGTGATTTGCTGGCCTGAATATGTCTTTTCTCCAGAAGCTCCTTGGTCCGTTTATTTACCTCCTTCTGCTCAAAAAAACTATGCTTATAAATTCATGTGAAAAAGGATTACATCCAGGTTCAAGGTTAATGACATGTTCCACATCTCGGGAAGGTGGCCTCCCTGGGGGTAAATCACTTGGAAAAACATCTTGAAACTCTAAAATCAAATCTTTTACAGCAACATCAAATGTATTTATGTCAGTTACAAAATCATTTTTTTGTTTTTTAAGATTTTAGGTCGTGTCTGATTTAGGAATAACATCAACGTTAATGTTTTCTCCCCCCCCTTCATTAGTAAATGCCTCGGTTACTAATAACAAGAAAGCATGATTTGTTTTACCTTTTAAGTGTTTTTTAAATTTTTTAGCAGAAATAAAACCTTCCACTCTCGATTTGGTTATGTTATTTATATGATTACCATGCAACTTTTTCAAAGGTAATGATTGCAAATTCTTCCAACCGTTCTCAAACTTCACTTTCAAGGTGTTAGTTCCCAATTAATTTGAGGGTTATGTTCTGTTAACCACGTTTTTCCCAGTATTAGCTCCTTACTACCCAAATTGACTATTTCATAGACCACATTCATTTAATGACCCTGGATATCCACTTCTATTGTATCATTTTGTAAATCTACTGTGGACTTATTACCATTTGCCACTTGAACATGCAAAGGTTTTTCCCTTGTGACTGTAGGAGTTTTATTTTCCTCTACAAACTTATGTGAAATAAAATTATGTGTAGCACGTGAATCCACCATAACTCTCAATGGTTTCCCTTCCGCTAACGACTCGAATATGATCAAACTGTGTTTGGCGTCAACGTTACTTATTTTTTCTAACATAGGTCTTTTGTTCAGAGTTTCATCAAAAGGATTGTTCAAATTATAGAGTGTAGTTAGCATCATAATAAATTCAGCTCTCCTAGCCTATCCATTCATTAGCTTGCCCTCCTGAGTTAATTCCTTAACTTCTGGATTTGATCGACTCAACTTAGGACTTTCAGCTAATCCCTTCCGTTTCCCACCTCCTCGCCTTCCTCTTCAGCCTGGTATAATGCAATATCTTACTGAAGACCTTCGTTGACATCAATGATTTTAAGATTTCCCTTCTCTGTACAGTCTTTAGCGTAATGATCTGGACCTTCGCATTTAAAACAAGTGACTTTTTTTTGGTTTTGTGCACTCTTTGCTGAAATGTCCTTCCTCTCCACAGTTATAACAGTTAATTTTCTTCAATTGTGCACACTCAAATGCCCTATGACCCCTTTTCTGACAGATAGTGCATGTGGCAATGGTAAGATTAGGTTTATGAGTATTAATGCTCGGTTGATGACTCTTAATGAAACCCCTTTATTGTGAAATTTATTTCATGCATTAACACTCTGTCCACCCCTCTAATTTCCCTTGAAGATATTTTGCCTAGTCACAAGACTTGTATTCAGACCCTCTTCCTCAAATTCATCTTCACCCTACTCTGATACTTTATTGAAATTTCCCTTGAGTGATCGAGTTTCACAATTATACCCCAATTGATTCTCTAATTCTAATGCCTTATCCTGTAGTTCTTTCATATTGTTAAAACAGTTCAGATTTGAGTATAAGATTCAAATAATTCAAGAAATACAACTTAGCCATGTCATCAATCAAACCCATGACGTGAATACTAGATGAGTCAAATTCTACAACATAATCCTTCACAAATCCAGTCTGCTTACTGTTCAACCATTTTTCTTCCATTCTAGATTTATAAGTGACAGACAAGAAACACGATTTGATTGCGGTTTTAAAAGCTTCCCAATCAGCATTATCAGAAATCAAATTAGACCTCTGAGTGTAATACCAAATTTGAGCATCACCTTTGAGACAGCTAACAGCAAAAGAAGTGCAATCATCGCGATCACAATTCCTAGATTCCTAATAATACTCCATATAAAAATTCTAAGCATTCAACTCATCAACCTTCTTACCATCGAAGGATGATGCTTCACTGATAGACAATTTCAAATCTCTTATCTTCTTAGGTCTATCGTGATCATCCTCCCTAAAACTGACATTCCTTTTACCACTCTCACCTTTTTGGTCATTAACATCATTTCTGGACTAAATTAAATTAATTTGCTCATCTAATTTTTTATTTGAAATATTTCCATTTTCCTTAACATCCTTCAATTCACTTTTCAACTCATAAATTGTTTCATCCACAGCAGTAGCATGATTATTAAATCTTTTGACCAATTTCACACTACGTTTCTTCAACATATTCAAGGCATTTGCCATTTCACGTTTCCATACAAAATTTGCTATAATCACACAATGAAATGAAGCAATAAAAAAAAAGGTGGAATATAATTATCCAAAAGAGTTTGTAGCAGATTTGAAGTCCTGAGATTTCTCCATTCCAAGACTTCCTTCCCTTAACAAATCTTTTGAAAGATATCAGAATCTAAAAAATCAAATAAACATTAAAAGTAAGTTAGTGAAAATTCAATTTTCCCAAACATTGAAATATAAAGGTAAAAGTTTCCCCACAAATTTTGCAAGAGCAAAATTCAAAGCTCTCAAAGGTAAAATTCAAACACAAATTTGCAACAACAAAATTGAAAGCAATCAAAGGTAACAATTTAGGGTTTGAAAAAATTTTAAGTCATTTTTGGACTCCTTTGCTCTTGAAGAAGTAAAGTGCTCCACTTTTCTTCTCTACCATTAGCAAATTTCCCATTTCCCACTACATCAGGATCTTTTACTCTCTAATCTTCACATCCTCACCCTTCATGACTTCAAGCCCTCCCTCTACACATGAATCATTGATAAGAGAAGGCAAGTTTGTTAAGCCTCTAAGTAATTGGAGTGAGCTTCAACGATGGCTACACTACCCATCCCGCCTTAGTCTTAAGGACCTAAGCACGCATCACATCTATCTAGCGGCCGATGGCAGTGTGAACACTTAGTTTCCCTCCAATCCCCTACCACTTGACATTGTGGTTCTACCGACACAGGTTAGAGCACCCTCACCGTCATGGTAGTCGATATTCGAGTGAGCAAACTTCTCTTTGGTTTCTAACCAAAGCTCTCTCATCGGTCACGGCAACCGATATTCGAGTGAGCAAACTTCTCCTTGGTTTCTAACCAAAGCTTTGATACCATATGTAATAGGATATCCTACCTCTCATAAAATCTCATGACTACAACCAATTTAAACCACACTTTTTTCACATTGGAAAATACACATCCACATTAGAAAGCACTCACATAAGGATAAACTTAAAATTAGAAGAAACTTTTGTCCACATAACAATAGCTTAGTCTCTTGCCCTCGTGGCTCAACCCTTTTTTTAAAGTGTTTTCCACTACTCTCCACTCTTAAGAATTATATCGTTTAACTACTAAAACACTACTTAGTTAGTAAGAGATTTCAATGCAAAAATGCCATTGCTCCAACTTGGTTTTAATCTCTCAAGACCAAGATCAGTCAAAATTTCCACAAAATTTTCCAAAGGAAAATATGTTTACTTTTCTCTTAGACTTTACCATTTATCCATCATCGCCCTAGACTAGCCAGGCCAGAGTCAATGCCATGTTGAACAGGTTTTACTTGGGCCAATCATTGATCATCAAGGATTCAGATTGATCAATGCAAAAGCGTGCGAAATCTCTCACTAACTACGTAGCATTTTCTAACCAATCATACGTTACATTTTACTACGTAACATTTACGTGCAAAAGTGCGCGCGAATTGAAAGGCAACTTCGCACGTTCGCGCTCCACAAATTTTACACGCGAAACTACCTTCGAAATTTACAAATTTGAACTCATGACGTTTCGTACTAAAAATCGTACGAAACGAACCATCATATTTAATAAACGACTATTAGTACTTTATAGACGTACGCCTGAAATTTTGCGGCTTCTTTTGACCATTGACCCGTTTCAATGATACCCACTTGTAATATTGACCTCGCGTTGTAGCCTAAATACACCAATCCATATATCTTTAAAATACTAAATCTAATCGTGCGATTCTTTCGTGGACGTCTACCAAATTCAAAACTCTATATTTGTAACACTTAAATACCCATTTGCGAACAAGTTTGATCAACTATTAGTGTTTCATATGAGTAGTTTATGATTATTTTGCCCATTTGTTTAGTTTTTTTATTGTTATAATAGAAAAAAAGTCATGAAGTTGCGTATGAGATTCAATTTTTATTAGATGCTACTTTTCGTGTTGAACAACCACGTTTTTAGTCATTTAAAGTATAACGGATTCGAAACCGATGTTAAGCTGAAGTTTGAATTCTAAATACACGGTAAAAAAATCACAACACCGAGATATTGGCGTGACCACGAGGCCCTATTTGTAAACGCTAGAGCTCTGTAGCACGGTGTCTTATCGCCACTCAAAGCATTAATTTCTTTAAGTGAAACTGCATAAAAAAAAATCACATAAGTGCTTGCATAGCATGACGATACTCGTTTGTTTTATAGATATAAACTATCTTATCGCATCGTTGGTCACAGGTATCGGATATATTGAGAGTCGTCAAACCGTCTCGCTGTATGGAAGCATGGAACTATGGAGGAGGCAGAGGTCGCAAACGGTCAACCGAAACCGTGACCGACCGTTAACCGACTGCCCTAGCGGATCCTGAACCGATTCGGTTGCCAAATTTTGGGGGCTGGGTGGTTGCGGTTGGTTGATTCACCATAAAATAAAAATAGTTGGTTACAGTCGCTTAAGTAAAAAACCAAAAAAAATGAAAATTTTGTACTGTCCATAGAATCTAACATTATTGCACTTTGTACTCTTTGGCATTGTGGAAGTACGTGACATCATGCTTAACGTCTCAAATATGACACGATAGTAACACTATTTATTTCGCAAATCTTAGGGAACGCGACAAATCGTAATTAATGGCTTATTTATACTTTGTACATTATTGCAAAGTACATTAACGTTAATAACAATGAGCGTTGTAATTTTCTACTTTTTCGGTTACGGGCGGGTACGACTAGTCGCGAGAAATCGAGTTCTAGTTAACTTTTATTTTCGTTAACGCCGGTCGGTTAACGGTTAACAATTTTGGAGCGTGACAAAACCCGGTCGGGCGTCGGTTACTCAGATTTAAAAAAAAAAAAACGGTCGGTTTCGGTTATGTAAAATTTTGACTTTTGTGACCTCTGGGAGGATGGCAGATATTTACATCGGTCCAGCGAATTGAGATGTATTATGATTCTATGTGGCACAGGTCGCAAACGGTCAACCGAAACCGTGACCGCCCGTTAACTGACCGCCTGCGCCGGATCCGGAACGGATTCGGTTGCCAAATTTTGGGGGTCGGGCGGTTACGGTCGGTTGACTCACCAAGAAAAAAAAAACGATCAGTTACGGTCGGTCAAACAAAAAACCAAAAAAAATGAAAATTTTGTATTTTTTTTTTCCAACATATTATTGTTCTTTGTACTTTTGGTATCGTGGAAGTACGTGGCATCATGATTAGCGTTGCAAATCTGACACGGTACTGTAGTAAGCTATTTATTTCGCAAATCAAAGGGAACGCGACAAGGCGTCGCAAATCTGACACGGTAGTAACACTATTCATTTCGCAAATCTTAAGGAACGCGACAAATCGTATTTATTGGCTTATTCCGTTTTTTTTCTTTTTCCATCGGTGTTTTTTTTTTTTTGACATTTCGTATTCTCTTATGTGATTGGTCCCCTAGTTTGTTCAGAAGTTTGCGTCGGATTGAATTCTTGTACGGTTCACGTCCGTGCGCTTCGTTTTCGAAATTCTTCAAAAATGAAAAAGTGCATTCCGAACACAATGTCTGATGGCGGACGGCAGTTGCCGTTTGGTTTTTGCAGCTGTCGAGTTTTGACGCATAGAACTGCATCTTTTGTCCGCTGCTACGCTCCAAAACGGTCGAAACCAACCGCCCCAACCGTCACCGCAACATTTTTTGTCATTTTACGAAATTTGGCGTACGGATCCCAAAATTTATGACATCGTTTTCCCATTTTTCCAAGTGTGAACAACGCAAATGAGCGTTGTAATTTTGTACTTTTTCGGTTACGGGCGGGCACGGCTTGTCGCAAGAAATCGAGTTCCGGTCAACTTTTATTTTCGTAAACGCCGGTCGGTTAACGGTTAACAATTTTGTAGCGTGACATAACCCGGTCGGGCGTCGGTTACTCAGATTTTGAAAAAAAAAACGGTCGGTTTCGGTTATGTAAAATTTTGACTTTTGCGACCTCTGGGAGGAGGGCAGATACGTACATCGGTCCAGCGAAGTGAGATGTATCGGGATTCTATGTGGTTACACCGTGTACCGTAATCAGCGTTAACAATTTTTCGCGACTGAAAACAT
>JBBHKE010003256.1:113304-133295 GCA_037447655.1 Zygnema cylindricum
GAAAGTGAAACGTCGAGGTAACGTGGTGGTTTCCAGTTGTTCTGTACTGTACTGTGCACAAGACCGGACCGACACATGAAAAGACTTGACCGACGCATGTAACGATTCGTACGGTCAAGACCAGGACCAGACCGGCATATGTAATGACGCGTACGGACTGAACCGACGCGAAATGTCCGTTAACAAACAGCTCACATGCTCACACGTGTCATGTCATGTCTTGTTGACCTTTGGTGGTGCAATGGAGCTGCAAAGTGAAAGAGGGGATGTGTCTTGTTGTTTCTTATCCTGTCCGCTCTCTCGAAATTCAAACGCTTCTACGTTTTGATACCAGAATACTGCTGATGTGATGACTATCCTTTCTTGGTGACAACATGTGCCGTTAACTTTCCACGTGTTGGTTTTCCAATGAATTGTCAAACGGTGTACCTTCATATTCCACATAATGGCATGGTATTTGCTTGAACAATGCAATTCGACCATGTGGCCAAATAGAACTCATAAAGTAAAACATTGTAGAGGACACGAATTAAATTACTCTGAAATGTCACAAAGCTATTATATTTCTATGGATACACTAAAGCAAGGGAGTTCCAATGTTATTTTGGCTTGCTAATATTGCTTTTATAGTTAAAAAAGAGAGAACTAAAAACTAGTGTGGTTCCCATGTATGCGTATTGTTATAAACATAATGTTATACAATTAAACGTTTTACACACAAATGAGCATTGAGGGGAAATAAGGGAGAATTTGAGAAGAAATTGAGGGGAAATTGAGGAAAATTGAGAGAATATTGAGCTAAAGTACGAGTGAAGTGGAAAATGAAAGTGAGAAAGTATTTTGTAAAAATGTGAGGTACATAAAAGGAGTAGGAGGTGAATTAGAGTGACTTTTGGTAGGTTTGGAAATTTTGGAAAATGGCGAAGAATTTTCATTTCTTTACCTCTTCTTTTCTTAACCCCTTTTTTTTCTGAACCCCTTTTTCTTTTTCATGCAATGTATGTATTTAGAGAGATGGAGAAATTTAGAATGCCAAGTTGTAGTTTTAGGAAGAAATAAAAAAACAGAAAGAGGTAGTTGAAAGTTTTCACGAAAGCTTGGACTCTCTTGTACATTTTTGACCATAAAAACGTTCACTTGCCTTTTTTTTTACTTTCTTTATTTGGTTGTGTGTGTGTTTTTTTTTCGCTCACAAATAATTTATCAACCGATTAATTTTAAAATATTTTCAATTGTTCAATTTTACGACCAATTTTGCGTTTCCAATAGTTTTCGCACATTAAACCTGTGGTTCTGAACATTCTTTTTGTGGTTTTTTCTATAATTTTAACCTTTGTTCGAGAAAAATTTAGTGTTCAAACCCTATAAAACCCAAGAAAGCTTGCATAAAAAAACAATAATTAAATCGACTTTTTTTTATGGGTGGATGGTTAAGGAGTACTTGAGATTCTATTAATTCTTAAAAATAATAGGTCTTACTGATGATGTTAATAAACCACATAGTCTAGTTAAATCTACATTGTTTTTTTTACTGAAACTAAAAAAAAATCATTTTTTCTTAGCATATTTTCAATTTTTATTTTTTGTCGTCTTTGATTTTTTCTTTCACCTACAAAATTTTACTCATGTAAAAACTATTTTTACAGTCACTCCTGATGATGATAGTTAATGCAATAAAAGTGAGTTCATCTTTAAATCTTTTAACATTACTTTTAACAATCTTCATGACAACTTTTTCCGTTAGTACAATTTACAACTGAAAAGACTTTTGGTACACTAAAAAAATGTTGATAGAAAAAAGAACTTCCCTCAGTAAAATTGAATCGCTAAAGATATTCACGGTTATTTGAAAACAAACAAAAAACAATCACGAAGCTAAAACAAAAAGAGGTCAGAAAAAAACTAAAATCAGTAGAGAAGTATTGAGATTGTAGATGGACAATAGGGATGTTTATTGGAGAACTAATTGATTTTTTTTGTTTTTGAGATGGAGTAGAGAGTTTTAATGCAAGAATTAACTACCAACTAATGGAAAATGGACTATTTTTTTCTTAAATCCAAGCTCAAAACCTACTTTCAAAATGCAATTTAACTTTTATCCGCGGAAAATTTAAAACACATCATTTTTAGACTGGGATACCTTTCACATTTTCTTAAAAACAGGTGAATTTAATTATAAGTAGAGAATCCTTTGACAGAGGCATAAAATAGAGTGGAGTTATGACCTAAAGTCCTAAAGAACTTAATAGCTAGATTTCACTTTTTTAAGATTTTCACATTCAATCGAGGATAAAAGATAATAAAAATAACAAACATCAGAGTCAGAAAAGAAAATTGAAATTGGAAAAACTCCAAGGATGTAACAAAAAGGGCGCGAAAAACATGTGCTGAAATTATATTAAAAGTTTCAAATCTTTTGCCAAAAAGGGAAAAGAAGGAAAGAAGGAAAAAAACAGATGGTAAATCAAAAAGAGGGACCGAGATCGTTCTCCATGGCTCATAATCCTTCAAAAGATTACAATTTAACAGCATTTCAAAAAGCCAACGCAACAAAAATAATAATTTTAAAGGTTAATAAAATCTCTATCACCAAAACTATTAAACCCCGTAAAACAAACTTTACATCCACATTATTTTTCCTCCAAAACCAGTCAAACGCGTGTCCTTTCAACCTCCATTAAAAAAAAAACATCATAATTACTTCCTTAACTCTACCATGATATATTTCCCCCCACCATATCCACTCTCTTCTTATCTCTCCCTCTTTCTTCAAGCTAAAAATCCTCCAAAGTTCAAAATTGACAACCTTTCCAATCCACTACTCTCCAAATGGATAAGTTCCCAATATTTCTTCGACATCAACCAACGCCTTGAGGGGCCTTAAAGCTTTTGAAAAAAACGACAAATACAAAATCAAAACGATTTACGAGTATAGATGTCACATAATTCCACAAACGCCCCTCAACTTAAGAGTCGTAAACCACTCCAGTTGCTTGCAATCTGGCCAAACAAGTGCCAAACTTTATACGGAAATCCGTTTTTTCAGTCTCATTTTGTTTAAAAATATTTCGCAAGCGCATGTTTTTTCCAAAGTGTACCAAATAGATATTTTTTCTCCTAACTGACTTGATGCATCATTTTTCATCGAAGGTGCCCTCGATTCCAGGCGGCACTTCCAATTTTTTTGGAGGATCTCCCCATTGGCCACAAGAAGAAATAACCATTCCCGAAAAGTTCCAAACCTCAAAAGTGCAACTTTTTCTTTCCGTAACCTTTCTCGTATCAACCTCCAATGGTGATTTTACCCCGTTTTATCATTGTTGAATATCGATGATCGCCGACATGAGAATTGTGAGCCCACACTATTCCTCCTAGTTGTTTCTTCGCGTCACTACCCTCACGCTTTTTTCCACAATTTGGATAAAGCTTGAATTAGACGCTGAAAAGTATCGGCCATATGAGAATTCCTTACATTCCAGGATTTTCCATCTCCAAGAACCATTGTTTGGAAATAATTTTCAACATCTCGTACCACAATCGCATTTTCTCGAGAGTTAAAAATATTGCTATCAGGATCCTTTGGATCGTCATTGTGATCGCAATCATGGGAAGGCAATTTCTCTTTAAGAATTTTCTATAAAACTGCGATAAAGGAATTACGACATCCTTCCGGTTTTAATAACAGCAAACGAGCATATCGTTTTTTGTTTCATCGAAACAAGCGTAATATTTTCGCCATTTCTGGATCAATTTTTTCCAACTCTTCTATAACCGCATCAATCGATTCGTCGAGACCGTAAAAACCAACTCTATGATATGGATCCAGTTTACTGTTAAAATCTTTGAGCCATTCAAAAAAATCCACCATTTCTTCATTCACCCACATCTACGTCGGCCATCGTTTGAATTCTGTTTCCGAAACTTTTTTCGCAGATTCTCCGATTCCCTTTGTCACATACTGATGAATCACATAACAAGAACGCCAATCTCCTTCGACAGAAATAAACCGGAACTTAATTAGAGAATTGGGGTTTGAAAAAAGCTCTCGTGAAATAATTTTTCGGATGCGATAAAATTTGTAAGTACCATGAGAAGGTTCTCCAAGTATTACTACTGGATAATTGGCAAGCTGATTGGAAAAAGATTTCAGTTCCGTTACGGGGGACTGAACTGAAATTGCGGTTGCAATCTGCGCCTTCAAAAAATACTTTTCCAAGACTGTGACTCTCAATCCATGGCGGATTTACCAAGTCTTCCTTTTGTCACTCTTGTTAGTGATTCTAAACAATAGACTTTTGTTAGTGAAAAATTACAAACTTCAAATCAATTTTTTTTGTAAATCATCAGCTTTAGAAGCAAGTCCTTCACTTTATACGAAAATTTACAAAGCATACAGGAAGCATTGAATATTATTCTGTCCAAGCAAAAGGTAAATTGTGAAGATGCAAAGCTCTTCATCAGTTTTTTCTGCCTCTCTGTTTTAAGTTTCTAATTGGCCCATTGACTTTCGTACTAAACTTGTAAAACATACTTTTCATATCTTGCGAAAACGTATGGAAATATTCTATGAGGTTAGCCCGTATTATACTCGTTTGATACGCGAACTTTGGCTTAAACACGCGTTTACATACGCGTACGTGACGATTAGCAGCGCGTTAATTATCCGTATGATCCGCGTATAATACGAAAAAACCGTTCAATATGGTTTTATTCAATTGCTTTTCGTACATTCGACCTAGAAAACTGCAGCAAGAAGTTGGAACGCTCTTAAAATTAGAAATTCTTAGTAAATATCGAAAAGAATAGTCTGACACCAATATACTGTACACTTCCGAAACAAGCTTTTTGTAAGCGAAGGAATGTTTTCTTGCTTGAAAAACTTGCTTGTCGTCACGTCACGTGGCCTCTCACGTGTGAATTTGCATGCAAACTTGCGAAAAGTTCAAAGTCGAACGCTACGATAACTGCAGACACGTCATAGGAGTCACGTCACGCACAATGTGATTTTTTACGGAATTCGAATACGTTCCATGCTAACGTGACGCTACACAGCGTCAAAAGCGTCATCATGTACGGATTTCTGAACGCTGAGTGTACTTTCAGTTCACTGTCGTTTGGCAGTCGAGCGTTCCAACCGTCGAAATTTATGTTCGGTAGTCCTGTCGAAACTGGCGGGAAAAACACGTTTCGCAGTTTTTACGACAACTGTTTAAGTCAAAACATGTAGCGTAATCCAATTCATGGAAACGACCTGAAAATTTATATGGAAGCAAAACTGTAAAACCGCGAAAGGAATCGCCATCCTCTTGTTGCGATTCCTCACACGTGTGAATGGCTGTTCTGAAATTCTCCCACAATTTTAGACTGCACTTACGTGTTCGGAAACCGTATAACACTACCTTTTAATGCTTGAAGAAGTATACCTTTCTCGGCCTTTTGGCTAAGATCAAGTGTAGTATCTGTTCTTATCAGTTTAATATCTGATACGTGGCCCATCGGGCCACACGATATTAACCTTATTTTTCAGAGGGAAGGTTTCAAAGGGCCAGCTTGCTGGTCAGAGACTTCGGTGTCGTCTCGGTATTGCACTACCTCCGAGAAAGGCACACCTCTTTCCCCCACGGGAAATAAAAATTTTAAAGTGGAAAATTTATGGTTAACATGAAATAAATTAATTTCCACGATGATCGATGAAGTCGAGAGCCACAGCTTTCGTCAGATTTTTCCAGATTCATGAAAAATTGTATAGCTTGATTGTAGAGGAGTAAGCTAAAACGTACGGAATAAGAGGAAATCGCCACCTGGTTACGAATCTATAAAAAGAAAAAAAGCAAGAAAGTGAACTGAAATGCTAAAATTTATTAGTAAAGAGTGAAACATCTGTCACTATGAAGAACAGAAAAAGAAATAAAATGTAATTCAATTAATTGATAAAAAAAGAGGAGCGGCTAGAAAATGGAAAAAGAAATAGAATGTAATTCAATCAATTGATA
Organism: Zygnema cylindricum; assembly: GCA_037447655.1. Classification (NCBI taxonomy): domain Eukaryota; kingdom Viridiplantae; phylum Streptophyta; class Zygnematophyceae; order Zygnematales; family Zygnemataceae; genus Zygnema; species Zygnema cylindricum. The sequence goes on from JBBHKE010003256.1 coordinate 119,298, forward strand.
AAAAAAGAGGAGCGGCTAGAAAATGGAGAAAGAATAAAAAACCCTATTAATGTGGAAAAGCCGAGGTGGTAAAATTAAGGTGGTAAAGATGGCGAACCATCAAACTGAAAAAGAAAGAAAACTAAAATGTGAATAGAAATTGGGAAAGTATGTAGAGGGGTTAGAAAGAAAGACGGAAACAAAAACCAAATAGCGGAAATAAAACCAAATATTGTTAACAAATAGTAAAAGTAAGTTTATTTGAAAATGTGGAATTGACTGTCATATGTACAACTACAGAGAGAAAATAGCTAATAAGAATATTTACGTTATTATTGGCCCATAATCTCAGATTTTTTTTTGCTCTTGATTAGTTTCTGAATATCATTAGGAATCACCAGTGTGGCACTTTCGGTACATTGATCTAGGAGCAAAATTAAGACGTTCTCTAGAAAAATTTCATAGAGATCTATATCGAAGAATAACATCACTTCTGAAAGGGCCAGATTATTTTTATTTGTCAAATTATCTTTTCAAATGTAAGTTTTCCCTACATTATTATGAACGTGCAATGAGTTGTGGTCTCTAGCAAAAGGACCATTTGAGTATTAAGATCAATTACCAACATTGGTGCAAATCTAGATTTTTGTCGGTTCTTGAACAGACCACCATAACCACACTAAACTAAGATGTAGGAATTTAATGTGAACGGTGGCCCGATGGTTTTATGACAAATGTTACGGTACGTTTACGTGTGAATGAAGGAAAAACTATGTGATGTAAAATGAACCTTAAACTAGTTCAACAACTTTTTTTTCGCCAAGGCACATTACCTGCCGTCCACAAGTGTGCTTCAATAGTGGCACATTGTACCGTATAAGGCCCACATTTTGTTGGCTTTTTAATTTTAGTTCGTAAGTTGTAGAATACAACTGTACATAAATGACAATAAACCGTATTCGAACAGGAGATTTAGACTCAAAGTCTTGAAACGAAACATGATGCTTTCTAGAACTACTACGGTCTAGGCATCTGCGACTTTAGGAGAAAATAATCGTACACGTAAATGAGAGTGGTAATGGTAGTGGTAGTGGATAATGTAAAGGCTTCCATTAGTTTGTTTATAGCGCATTGGGTTGATGCATGGGAAAGAGTAGCTTCAGATTCCTATAACGGTCGTTTACATCTCCGCGGTGTAAAACTTGAATGTGAAACTTAAAAGGCTGTTTGGGAACACTTGGCTACGGTTACTTTGCTAGATGGAGGACTGAAGAATGTTTTTGAATGTTTCTTTACAAATGATATTCTACTTTTCTACAATAAGGTTTTGAAGGATGCCTACGTCATGCGACAGCAACACGTTTGGGAGTTGTAATGCGAGTCACGGTATATTGCAACACAAATCGGTTTCTTCCTCTTTTGTTTGTTTTTTTCGGAGAATCCTTGCCAGATAATCACCTCGCGTTCAGCTTGTCAAGGAGCGAGGGGCCAGCATAAAACGAAGAGCAGAAAGTTGGGAAACAGGAATCGAGGAATTGTTGTGGAGGGAAGGAAGTTAGCTTCCTGGTTGTCTATCAGGAGAGAGCGCACCGGCTAATATGTTTCCCATAGGGTGAATTATAAAAATCTACTTTTGTGTTTGTCAATAGCGAATGAAATGAATTTAGTAAAAAATTCATGGTTATGGTTAGTCAAATTCCTTTCAACCAAATGGGTTTCCCACCTCAGACTTCATGTCGTTTGAGGTGGGCCACTCGCAACAAAGTGAAGCACAAAGTACTTCTGAGTATTCAAAACAGCAAAATTGGAAAACCGTAATCAGGTAAAATCGTTCTACTCATGACCCACTGTCTAAATAGTGTGGAACACTGTGGACTACAACTATTGTGAACTCTAAAACAAGGGGAACGACGCAGTCACATAGGACATATTGTGGTGACAATATATGTCATTTTGACAACACCCTTTCTCATCTGGATTTTAAGTCTCCGCACCATAATTATGTATGATAATCAATTGCCCATGTCACAGCTGACCAGCTCATGTGGAATCGGAAATCAAAAGTACACCCATTATGTGTGGGACCAACATTAGTGTGGGTGCAAACAGTTTACATCCCACAATGTTGAGTTTAGACTACGGATAGGCATGGACCACCTAATACAGGGGTTGGATTATTAGTGAGGGCCAAGCTACATGGCGTGAAAAAGTCAATATCTCAATCAACCGAAAATAGGTTGTTCGCATGAATTGTCGCAATCGGATATGTGTTAGAGAAGTTATTGTTTTGGTAGAAAGACAATCCACGGCTCTGCAGAGTTAGTTTAGGCCACAGATTGTGTCAGATTATTGTAATTTTGCACCATTTTTAGCATAGTACATATTGAGTTGGCCAACTACAAACTAGTGTGGCCGAATTGGGTAAGAGATTCCACCACAATGCGAACATGAGAAGATGTATGACAATAATGCGAATGGTAGCCCCGACAGTTTTATGACAAATGTCGAGGTGCATTTACGTGTGACTTTAGGCCACATTCTCCGATGTAAACGAATCTTAAAATAGTGCAAATAAATTGTCTTCCGCCAAGCCACATTATCTTTCGTTCACAAGTGTCCTTCAACAATGACACATTGAAGTTTTAATTTATTTTCTAAAATGCGCAATAAAAATTTATGGAAAATGGCAAAAAGTTGTCATTGAATTGGAGATTCAGGCCCTACAACGTCCCGAAACCAAACTTGATGTTTTAAAGATGGATTATTTGTGTAGGACATGCTATATAGTGTGAAAAAGTCAAATTTTCACCCAACCAAAAATGGTTGTCGTTGGACATGTGCTGGGAAAGTTATTGTTTTGGTGGGAAGACAGTCCACAGCTCTCCACATTAAGTTTCGGATGTGTCAAATTATTGTAATTTAGCACCATTCCAAGCATAGTCCGTATTTGAGTTGGCCTTCTACAAACTAGTGTGGCCGAATTGGGTATGAGATTGCGCTACAATGCAAACATGAAAAGATTTCACATGTTAAAACACAGTGTTTAAAAAACATTCCTGACTCTAATGTCTTTTAATAATCCTTGGTTATTATGCTTGAATGAACTTTCCTAGGTGACATTGTTAGAATTGCTTTATGACTGACCCCAGCGAGAACATCGTTTCTTGCTACAATTGATGGTAAGATAGAAAAAAATGACAAACCTATTTACCCTTCACCTCTAACGACTAAGACTCGGCTTCCGTTTCCTCCCAAAAGTGAATGATGATTTAATCATTGGCTCGGTGAAAGGAGTAGCTCATAAAACTGTAAAAACGGAATATTACAGGAAAGAGAATACAAACTCCTGGGAAGACAAACTTACGAAAGAAGAAGAAGAAAAAATAGAGTGCTCCGTAGGCCATCAGCGTTGCATATCCGATATTCTTAAAAATAAAATTTGGAGGGTCTACTGTTTTTTTCCTTAGCAAACGCGCCTCACCCTGAGCAGAAATAACAGGGGTACAGTAAATGAGAATTTTAATGCAAAAATTGACATAATGCCGATGGTTCGTGTTGGTTTACTGGAGCTGAAGGAATACACTTGAAAAACTTAAGTGGTATAACATAGAATGTAGAGTATAACAAAAAGATTCTATTACTACATACAACTGGAGCTCGCTTTTCTTTTCGCACCTCTTTTTATAAGTGCCACTCAAAGACTCTTTTCAAAAGATTTTGGGAAAAAGAGTGCAATCAAAGTCAGAGGGATTTACTTGTCGAGTGAATGGCATTCACAACTATTGTCACATTATAAACCATCTTTCACATGACAGGGCTTCATCACTCAACATAAAATACCATCTCACGAAGGAGACAAATACAAGAAAGTGGTTTATATAAACGGAACATTGATCAGAAAACATCAGTTATCCCAAATGAAGAGCTTAAAAATTTGAATTAAAAGGTCTGAATCGGCCTCTGAGCATGCTTCCTATGCTTATTTTTGAACCTATCCTTTTCCGTCACGTTATGGAAGAATAGTATTGAAATCACTACACTTGTGAAATCTACGGCTGCAAGGGCATACCTTATTCCACAAAACTTTATTTCATCTAAACCGATTATTCTGCAACCTACAGAAACTGTCTGAAAGGGTCTCTCAACGACCAAGTTTCGCACTTTTCCACGTTCACAACTACAATTTTTAGCGGCTTCTGCCCCTCCCTCCTACTGCTGCACGGTGAAGTCCAGGTACTGGACGGTGTAGGAGGGCTCTGTCCACGTGGCAGTGCCCGCCCACGTCCCGCCGTTGATGGCGGAGGCGTCCCAAACGCTCTGGTAGAAGTACACCGGCTGCGCCGGGAAGGGCTGCCCGGCAGCTGCCGCCACCTGGTGCACCTGCACCCCGTCGATCCACCAGCTGCCAGGGGCCAGACAGCGCCCCAGAGGGACCCGGGACAGAGCTTTCTATAACTCGTGTGGACAGTACAGTCATCTGCCATGGAAGGAGACAGATATCGTGCACGTAAATGAGAGTAGTAATGGTAGTGGTAGTGGATAATGTCAAGGCGCCCCTTAGTTTGTTTATAACCCATTAAATTGATGCACGGGGAAAGAGGAGCTTCATATTCCTATAAAGGTTGCTTACATCTCCCGGCTGTAAAGCTTGAATGTAAAACTTAAAGGCTGTACGGGAACACTTGGCTACGCTTACTGTGCTGGATGGAGGACCGAAGAATGTTTATCAAAGTTTCTTTACAAGTGCTATTCTACTAATTTACGATTTGGCTTTGAAAGGTGCCTACGTCATGCGCCGGCAGACACGTTTGCAGTATTAATGCGAGACACGGTATATTGAAAACAAACCGGTTTCTTCCTTTTTTGTTTTTTCTTTAAGAGGAATCCTTGCCAGATAATCACCTCGCGTTCAGCTTGCCAAGGATCGAGGCATCGACACAAAGGGAAGAGCAACAAGCTGGAAAACGGGAGTCGGGGAATTGTTGCGCAGGGAAGGAAGATAGATTCCTGATTGTCCATCAAGCGAGAGCACGCCGGCTAATACATTTCCCATGAGATGAAGTATTTAATTTACTTTTGTCTTTGTAAAAAGCGGATGAAAGGAATTTAGCTTAAATTCCATGGCTATGGTTAGTCGAAATTCTCTTTCAATTAAACTGTTTCCCACCTCAGACTTTATGTTGTGTGACGGCCATTCGCAAGAAAGTGAAGCACAAAGTACTTCTGCAGTAGACAAAACAGCAACATTGCAAAACCATAATGAGACTAAAATTGTTCTACTCCTGACCCACCGTCTAGATAATATGGAACATCGTGACGTCGGGTGCTAAATTGTTTTAATTCTCACATGTATTACTTTGGACCACACCTACTGTGAACTCTAAAACTACGCTGCCATGTAGGATTTATTATAGTGACAATATTTTCCATTTTGGCAGTAACTTTCCTATGTGGATTATAAGTCGGCGCACACTAATTATGTAGGATAATCAATAGCCCATATCGCGGCTTAGGGTTATGAAATCGGGAATCAAAAAGTACACCAGATATCACAATTTGTGAGGGATCAAAATTTGTGCGGGTGCAAACAATTTATAGCCCAGAATGTTGAGTTCAGACTAAGAATAGGCATGGACCACCTAACGTTGCGGGGTTTGGATAAATAGTGTGAGCTATATAATGTGAAAAGGTCAATTTTTCAATGGACCCAAAACGGTTGTCCGCATAAATTGTCGCAGTCGACATGCGTTAGAGAAGCCATTGTTTTGGTAGAAAGGAAATCCACGGCTCGCCAGATTTAATTCGGGCCCCACATTGTGTCAGATTATTGTAAATTTGCACCATTTTAAGGATGTGCCGTACTGAGTTGGCCAACTACAAACTAGTGTGGCCAAATTGGGTAAGAGATTCCGCCACAATGCACTCACAAAAAACCTTCACGCCATACACTGGGATTGCATGTTACAACACATTGTTTGTAAAACATTCCTGACTCTGATGTTGTTCTAATAACCCTTGGTTTTTATGCTTGAAAGAAATTTCTTGTCACGTTCTCGGAATTGCTTTTTGACTGACCCCAGAGAGATATTCGTTTCTTGCGACGATTGAATTACGGCAGAAGAAAAAGACACGCCTGTTTACCTTCCGCCTCTAACGAAAAAGACTCGGCTTCCGCTTCTTCCCAAAAGTGAATGAGTTTTTGATCATTGGCTTGGTGAAAAAAAACGCTCAGAAAGCAGTTAAAACGACATATTACAGGAAAGAGAATACAAACATTTGCAAAGACAAACTTACGAAAGAAGAAGAAAAATAAAAGCGCTACGAGGAGCATCAGTGTTCCGTATCCGATAATAATGATAAAAAAAACAATTTCGGAAGATATACTCCTCTTTTTGTTAACAAACGTGTCTCACCCTGAGCAAAAATAATAATAGCACAGAAACTGAGAATTTTACTGCAAAAATGGACATAATACCGACAGTCTGTGTTAGCTAACTGGATCTCAAGGACAACATATAAAACACTTTAGCAGTATAACATACAATGTAAATAGTAACACTGTGATGCTATAACTACATACAACTAAAACTGGAGCTCGTTTGTCTTTTCGCACCTCTGTTTTTAAGTGCTACCCAAAGACTCTTTCCAGAAGAATTGGAAAAAAAATGCAATCAAGGTCAGTGGGGTGTACTTGTGTGTGCATGGTATTCAAAACTGTTGGTCACATCATAAACCATAATGTCAATCATAGAGCTTCATCACTTAACATAAAATACTATCTCAAAAGAGAGACGCACAACAAAAATAAAAGTAGACGTATATGCAGGGAAGGTCGATCAGAAAATCTCAGTCATCCAAGGTGAGGAGGTTGAAAATTTGAATTAAATAGATTGCAGGCATGCTGCAACTCCACATTTCCAGAACATAAATAGGGCAGCATCCGCCTCTGAGCATTCTTCCTACGCTTATTTGCAGCTTTTCTTCCGCCACATTATGGCAGAAAAATAATAGAAATCACTACGCTAGTGAAATCTACGGCTGCAAGGGCATACTTTATTCAACAAAACTTTATTTCATCTAAACCGTTTATTCTGCAACCTACAGAAACTGTCTGAAAGGGTCTCTGAACGACCGCATTTCGCACTTTTCCATGTTGACAGCTCGAATTTTAAGCGGCTTTTGCGCCTCCCTTCCCTACTGCTGAACGGTGAAGTCCAGGTACTGGACAGTGTAGGATGGCTCTGTCCACTTGGCAGTGCCTGCCCACGTCCCGCCGCTGATGGCGGAGGCGTCCCAAACGCTCTGGTAAAAGTACACCGGCTGCGCCGGGAAGGGCTGCCCGGCAGCTGCCGCCACCTGGTGCACCTGCACCCCGTCGATCCACCAGCTGCCAGGGGCCAGACAGCGCCCCAGAGGGACCCGGGGACAGAGAGACACGCCACGTCAGCACACACAGGCAGCAGGAGAAACGGCCTCTGTGGCAGATTGGACAACAGGAGCAGCAAGGAAGAGAAGGGCAGAGGGGAAAAGCGATCCTTACATGAGTTTATCGGCGCCGTAATAGACAGTGTATGTGTGGAAATCGGCCGAGCAGTCGAATCCGAGCGCCACAATTTTCTCATGTCCTCCCACTCTGCAGCCCACAACCAATCCGCGGATCAGACAAAGAGCAATTGAACAGAAAACAGCTGCGACAAAAAAAAAAAATCGCGACACCGTAGCTGCGTGGGTATCTATGGCGTCTTAGAGTGCATTTCCACGGGCGGGCGCGCACCCGTTGACATAGTAGTTGAGCTGCGCGGAGGTCTTGCTGTTCCCCAGCCATTCGAAGTCGATCTCGTCCTGCGTCTTGCTGCCCTCCAGCGAGGACAGGTAGAGCGAGGAGACGAGGCCGCTGGTGTCCCCGGCAGGACACTTGGCCCGCGCAGAGAAGGTCGTGCCAGCTGGATACCGCAGACTGGTGCGCGTCCTCGCAGCTGGACCGACACAGACAGCCACGTCAGAAAACCCAAGTCAAAAATTGCAACAAAAATAAAAAAAACAAGTTTCCCGTCAAAATTAAAAAAATGAATGAACGGGAAAGGGGAAACATTTCCCCGTAACAATCGGCGTCACCGCCACGAGTCTTTTCCCATGTCTACTTTAAAAATTAAAATTAAGCATTGTGATGCCAGGTGGCGGGCACTCACTGGCCGTGCGTGTGAGGGCGATCGCGAGGCCGGAGCCCGCTATGCTGACGCTGGCGGGATTTCCGGCATCGAAGACCATGGCGGGGACGGTGGGGCCCACGAGCGCATTACTGCTGCTGAGGCGGGAGGCGGCCGGGAGGCCGCGCCCGTGGCAGCCATGGGGAGCCGCGAGGACCGCCAAGGCCGCCACCAGAGCCACTGCTAGAGCCATTCGAGGAAGGAAGAGGAGGGCGACGGAGAGAGCGGAGGGGAAGAGACAGCAGGAGAGAGAGGGGAATGGGCAGAGAAGGCAAAGGAAGGAGGGAAAGAAAGGAGCGAATGCTTCAGCTAGGAGAAGTAAGAATTGGTAAAAAATAGTTGGTGGAGAAAGAGGTGGAAGAAGGCGGCAAAGACGAGGGAGAGAGGAGTCCAAGCGGAGAGGAAAGCGGGAGGTGGTGCTGTGCAGAGCGCAAGCCTTTCCTTTTGTACCCTGCTTCCCCGGGCGTGACGTACGTCACACTTTTTTCGGCGCGCTTATGAACTTTGTTAGTCCGCGCTACACGACAAAGCGTGGAGGCGCTGTTCCGCGCGGATGGCGGGATGGCGCTGGCGGCTGTTCAGGCGCTGAAAGAAGGTTGTACGGATATCCCCGACTTGTCGGCAGCAGTCGGTAGTTTGTCGGCTGCCTGAAGTAGCGGACGGCGCGAAGAGCGGACTCTGTACGGCCTATCGCTTGCGTGCAGTTTGAACTTTGTAAGTCCCCGGTTGGTTCGCTGAAACTACCCGTTGGCGTGACACATGGCGAGTGCAAATAGAATTATCTGTTTCGACGAATAGAAATTGAGGCGTTCCATCCTTGGAGCTGATTTGTCGGCGGCGTAAATTTTGGCGCCGACGGTGACATGAACGGCGCGCTCTAACTGCCGGGCAGTGCGAGCCAGATAACAGCTCACATGCTCACACGTGTCATGTCATGTCTTGTTGACCTTTGGTGGCGCAATGGAGCTGCAGAGTGAAAGAGGAACCTGTCTTGTTGTTTCTTTCCTTGTCCGCTCTCTCGAAATTCAAACGCTTCTACACTTTGATACCGGATTACCTCAATACCGCTTTATGTGACGACTATCCTTTCTTGGCAACAACTTGTGCCATTAACTTTCAAAGTCTTGTTAAGATTTAAAAGGTACGGTGACATCCCTTCGATTCCATGAAATTTTAGTAGTTAGCGTCAAACATTTTTCCCCTCTGAGAAATTTCAGGCTGTTCAGGTCTGTCTTGTAACCGTGAGTAAATTTCAGTTTTGATGGTACTATATGCAACTATGTGGTTGTTTGTACAACATGCACAAAACCCATCTAGTATGGGCTGTCAAAAAAGTTAGGTTAAAATCAATGATTCAGTTGTACATCTATAAGTCGAGAATCGAATAGGCATCTTGAGAGACATGTTTGGAGTAATGGAACTGTTTTCCAGTTAACATACAAGTTCTTCATAGGGATTGTTGTAGGGACACACTTTGGATGTTGAGAAATTGAAATCGAATATGGCCTATTAGTAACTATTTAGCGACATCATGGTTGTTGTCAAACTAGCCACTATGAACACTATACTTCACACTATAAAAAAAAATTACCTTTAGAAATACGAATGAGCTAATATTGGTTATTTTAAGCCGCTTATTCGCGTAAATGATGTTGACGTACGTGCAACGTGCGCTCGATATCCGGAATTGTGGTAATATCCACACTTAAAAGTATATAAAATTGGACCCGCCATCATAACATCTCAGCTGGTGGTACAGTGGTTAGTACATTCACAGTCAAAGTGAAATGTCCCAGGTTCAAGTCCTGGTCGGCTCATCAATCCCTTTATAGGGATCGTCCGTACTATCCCCCGATTTTAGGAATCTTAACAAATGATACAAAAAAGGTACAACTTGCATATTTTTGGTTTGAGTTAAGGATTTCATTCAAATTAAACAAATCGATGAAAGTAGGTGCTAGAATATGACTTGTCCATAGGCTTTGCCCTTTCTTCCTAGAAAAGTAACGTGTTAGTTCATGAATAAAGTTAAACGGCTAGTCGTACGGTTCAATCAATAGGGTGTAAGATACAAGTTTATGATTTGTTCCATGGTTTAAAAGTAGTTTGTGCATGATATAGGTGTTTTGCGTGAACAAAAAAATGGACAAATGCAAGCATAAAATATGCATGCAGTATGTAGCTACACGGTGCACTCACAATTTTTAACACAAATTTCACCTAGTGCCTCAACGTTTCGACGTAATACAACATGGATTTTGACGCCAACGAGTGTGAAGATTTTAGAGGACACTAACAAGAAAAGAATGTTTGGCCTTTTGTGATCATAGTGTTAATGGATAGTTAGTCCTTTGGAACTGTAGAATCAAAAGTCTTAATCTAAGATAGCTTTGACCCCTTCCAGTTTACCCTTTTTAATGCATATTCATATTCAAAGTAATTTTCGATAGCGCTAAATAAGCTTCGCTATGGCTTTTGGAATAAATTTTCAAATGGTGTACCTTCATATTCCACATAATGGCATGGTATTTGCTTGAACAATGCAATTGGACTATGTGGCCAAATAGAACCCGTGAAGCAAACCATTGTTAAAGGACATGAGTTAAATTACTTTGGGATGTCATACAGCTATGACATTTTTACGGATACACTAAAGCAAGAATGCGTGAATGTGTTAATGATTTTTTTTTTGTTGGCGAATATAAATTGAGGCGACCTTTCTTTAAAATTGATATGTTGGCTGCGTAAATTTTGGCGATGACAGCGATATATAATGCGCGCTCTAATTGTCGGCCGGTGCGAGCCAGATAATAGTCACATGCTCACATGTGTCATCTCATGTCTTTATGGCTTTTGGTTGCGCAATAGAGCTGGAAAGTGAGAAAAGAACTTGTCTTGTTGTTTCTTTTCCTATGCTTTGCTAGAAAAATACCGCTTTATGTGTTGCATTTCCATTCTTTACGACAACATGTGCCGTTAACTTCAAAGTCTTGTTGAAATTTAAAAGGTAAGGCGACATCCCTTTGATTTCACGATTTTTTAATAATTTGCGCAAACATATTTCTCCTCTGAAAAAAACCAAGCTATTCATATCTGCGCACCGACGGCTTGCCAAGCCTCGTGTAACTTGTAAGTAAATCATAGGTTTGATGACCAAAGTTGTAGGCCCATACTATATGCATTCTATATGGTCGTTTTTTGAACATGCACAAACATCAAATAGTGTGCATTGTCAAAAAAATTAAGGTAAAATATAGGATTTAGTGGCGCATCAATAGGTAGGGATGTGAATGGTTGTTAAAAAAGGTCGATTAATGGCGTCTTTGTACGTGAACTACAAAAAGTGCACGATGTACCCACACACTACACGAATATTTTACGTTTGTTTTTTTATTACGTTTTGTTAACGCAAAACATCCATATTGTAAACACACTCTTTTTGAGTTACGGATGACATCATGCACACCCTATTCATTGAAGCATTACAACTAGCGGTTAAGCTTTCTTCATGGTTAGCGCATCACTATTCTAAAAAGAAAACGGTAAAGGCTATTGATCTAGCTCTTCGCTGTTATCAATTTCTTTAATTTCAACGACTTCATTGTTTCAAATTGTGAAGAATATATAAATTTACAACTTTCGATAACATTTTTGCCAACATGTGGCTTAGAAGGACCAAGATTGGCTCATTCAAAAGTTAAAATTTCCATACAATGTAAAATATAGATGTTCATAGTGACTACTTTGTTGATAACCACGATGTCGTTAAATAGTCATTAATGGACCGTATGTTATTTCTCGACATCCAGAGAGTATCTTAGTCGTAGTCGTCGTGAAGCACTAAGAATATTAACGGTTATTTATACTAGGCACAATTTTCAATTAACTGTGGATAAGTTACGTTATGGTAAATTGCCAAATGGCTTATCTTCGTACCTCACAGAACCGCTTGACATTTTCTTTCAATAACGTACTTCACCTGTGTAATTAAACATAGACCGTCTGTAATTTTTTTTCTCGTGGACATGATAAACTCAATTTGGATTGTGGTGAAGTGACGGCGTTTCTATGATTGTCGCTAATTTCGATCATTTTGTAAAACATGTTTGACTGGTCTCAACACCATAAATATGCACCAAAGTTATAAGATTGCAATGTTTACCCTGCTCAAGCCAACGATGCTTTTATATTAAAAAACCGGAGAAATCAAAATTAGTGGGGTTCACATGCCTGCCTGTGAGCATAAACATATCCAAATTCAGATTTGTGTTTTACACACTTGCGACCTTGAGTATTAAAAGTAATTTCCAACGTTGGTGCCAATTCAAGTTTTTGTCGGCGTTTGAACGGAAATCATAACCGCACTAAACTACGATGTAGGATCATAATGCGAATGGTAGCCCCGGATGTTTCATGGCAAATGTTAAGGTGCGTTTACACGTGAATTCAGGCCACGCTATCTGATGTAAAATAAATCTTAAACTAGTTCAAAACCGTTTTTTCTACCACACCAGATAACCCGTCGTCCACAAGCATGCTTCAAATAGTGGCACATTGTAACCACATAAGCCACACATTTTGTTGGAAGTTTCATTCTATTCTCTAAATTTCACAATACACGTATACAAAATTAAAATAAACTGTCTCCAAATAGGACATTTAGACTAAACCACACAAAGTTTTGAACCCAAACATAATGCTTTCTATTACTCGTGTGGACAGTACAGTCATCTGCCATGGAAGGAGACAGATATCGTGCACGTAAATGAGAGTAGAAATGGTAGTGGTAGTGGATAATGTCAAGGCGCCCCTTAGTTTGTTTATAACCCATTAAATTGATGCACGGGGAAAGAGGAGCTTCATATTCCTATAAAGGTTGCTTACATCTCCCGGCTGTAAAGCTTGAATGTAAAACTTAAAGGCTGTACGGGAACACTTGGCTACGCTTACTGTGCTGGATGGAGGACCGAAGAATGTTTATCAAAGTTTCTTTACAAGTGCTATTCTACTAATTTACGATTTGGCTTTGAAAGGTGCCTACGTCATGCGCCGGCAGACACGTTTGCAGTATTAATGCGAGACACGGTATATTGAAAACAAACCGGTTTCTTCCTTTTTTGTTTTTTCTTTAAGAGGAATCCTTGCCAGATAATCACCTCGCGTTCAGCTTGCCAAGGATCGAGGCATCGACACAAAGGGAAGAGCAACAAGCTGGAAAACGGGAGTCGGGGAATTGTTGCGCAGGGAAGGAAGATAGATTCCTGATTGTCCATCAAGCGAGAGCACGCCGGCTAATACATTTCCCATGAGATGAAGTATTTAATTTACTTTTGTCTTTGTAAAAAGCGGATGAAAGGAATTTAGCTTAAATTCCATGGCTATGGTTAGTCGAAATTCTCTTTCAATTAAACTGTTTCCCACCTCAGACTTTATGTTGTGTGACGGCCATTCGCAAGAAAGTGAAGCACAAAGTACTTCTGCAGTAGACAAAACAGCAACATTGCAAAACCATAATGAGACTAAAATTGTTCTACTCCTGACCCACCGTCTAGATAATATGGAACATCGTGACGTCGGGTGCTAAATTGTTTTAATTCTCACATGTATTACTTTGGACCACACCTACTGTGAACTCTAAAACTACGCTGCCATGTAGGATTTATTATAGTGACAATATTTTCCATTTTGGCAGTAACTTTCCTATGTGGATTATAAGTCGGCGCACACTAATTATGTAGGATAATCAATAGCCCATATCGCGGCTTAGGGTTATGAAATCGGGAATCAAAAAGTACACCAGATATCACAATTT
>JBBHKE010003256.1:133946-194095 GCA_037447655.1 Zygnema cylindricum
AATGGTTAAGAATGAAGAGGATCGACTTCGTAAGCGAGGAAAGAAAGGGAGGAAGGAAACGGAAGAGACGGCTAAGGGGAGAGAGAGGACGACAGAGAAGGGGAGGCGAGAGAGGCAGCGGGAGGAGAAGGAAGGAGCTTACCGAGAAGAGAGAGGGGAATCGGCAGAGAAGGCAAAGGAAGGAGGGAAAGAAAGGAGCGAATGCTTCAGCTAGGAGAAGTAAGAATTGGTAAAAAATAGTTGGTGGAGAAAGAGGTGGAAGAAGGCGGCAAAGGCGAGGGAGAGAGGAGTCCAAGCGGAGAGGAAAGCGGGAGGTGGTGCTGTGCAGAGCGCAAGCCTTTCCTTTTGTACCCTGCTTCCCCGGGCGTGACGTTCGTCACACTTTTTTCGGCGCGCTTATGAACTTTGTTAGTCCGCGCTACACGACAAAGCGTGGAGGCGCTGTTCCGCGCGGATGGCGGGATGGCGCTGGCGGCTGTTCAGGCGCCGAAAAAAGGTTGTACGGATATCTCCGACTTGTCGGCCGCAGCCGGTAGTTTGTCGGCTGCCTGAAGTAGCGGACGGCTCGAAGAGCGGACTAACGTACGGCTTACCGGTTGCGTGCAGTTCATAGATGTCTCATTCGTACGGATTTTGACAATTTTACGAAATTTCGTTATTTTTTCTAGATTTTGAATCTTTCGTTAAATGCGTATACTTTTCGTATGGATAAAAGGTACGAAAATTATGTACGTAAATTTCAAAAAAGAGACGTTTTATTTCCGTGCACGAAGTTTGATAGAAATTTGTACGGTACGGATACAATGTTCGGAAAGTTCTGAAAAGTGACGTTTCATTTTCGCGCGCGAAGTTTGAAAGAAATTTGTACGGCTCATCATTACAACGAAGCCGCCATTGAATCCGCCATTGAAGGCTCGATTGAAGCCACACTTGAAGCTTCCACGAACCTCTTCACAGGCAGCCATGTCTAGGCCTCGAGGAGCAGAGTGGGAGCATGTTAAGGCTCTAATGGGATATGATGGATTTTTTTTTTCAATTGTGATTTTGTCATTATTCAATTTTGACATTTAAAAATGGTTCTTTTTTGCTTCAATTGTAAATTTGTGAATGTTGGCATGTTGTAGTAGCGTCGGCATGGCGCAGGGAGGGCGTCGGCGCTGACTTGGCGCCGACAGGGGGCCGGGATGACAGGGCGCCGGCGCTGCCTCGGCGCTGGCGACGAGTCCAGCGCCGAGGGAGTCTGGTCGCTGGTTGTCGGTTCAGCGTCCAGCGAAGAGACAGAGTCGTCGCTGGTTTTCGTTTAGAACTTTTGAAATTTTGATTAAGTTGTCATCGTATTTTTCGTTATCAATTACATGTTTTACTATTTTTTAATTTTAGTTTTTAGTATGGAGTCAAAGTCGGTCAACGCATTTTATAATTTTTTAACTTTGTTTCATGCGCATATTCGTTATTTTTTTGGCGTTTCATGCGTGCGTTTTATGCGCATGAGACATCTATGCTTTTGAGGGGTGTTACCCAACCCGTGAAAATTTATGCGTCCGTACAGACGGTCTTTAACACCGTCGCTGACAATGCGCGGAGACATCGGCAACAGGTTACAGAGTTTTTGATATGGTTTAACTTTAACCGCGTCGCATTGCGCCGGTTTTAATTTTCTTAGCGTGGACGACCGTCGACAGGCGAACCAAACCGACTAATTCCAAGGAGTTGGTACTTTATTTTTGGGTATTTAGGGCGTGTGCCCATGTAACCGAAATTTTGAAACGTTTCTTTGGAATTTAGCGCAGATTTTACGGTGTACTTTTCAAAGTGTTCCTATGTCATTCATTACTTGCGCTCTCATTACTTCAAATTTGTGACAGTTGTAGACGTCTACAAAATGTGCGACAGACTACGAAACGAAATGTAGACTACTGCGAAACTTCCTAAAATAAGTGACGTCTACAAAACAGCGACGGTTGTAGACGTCGTGGTTTTTCTGACATCGTAGATGTTTAAGGTTTTGACGTTGCGAAGTCACGCCACGCTGTGACGTCATTAATACGTAAACATTCCGGTATGGCTTCCGATTTTATTTATTTATCTTTTATCATTCGATATGCCGTCAAACTACTACCAAAGATATTAAAAAAAAAGACAAAAAATATATCTTTCATTTGAAACCATCATTGCCGCATTTCATTTAGGGGAGAGAGAAATAAGAGCGATCGAGTGAGAAAGAGGAAGAGAGACGAGGACGATGTAAAGTTTTGCAAAGGACCCATGAAGGAAAGTGGAGGTCCAAGACCCCTGCAAGTTCTTTCCGTACATGTTTGTCATTTTCTTATGTGCATGCTCGTGACGAGCAGTGAAAAAAATAGCGTGTACTTTCCTTCGTGCAATTTTTTTTGAAAACGTTTGACGCGTGCAATTCAAGTTTCCTATTCGTCAATAGGATGTTATTTTGATAAAAATCAGGTCGCGATTTGATTCTAGTGCAAGTGTGAAGATGAGCTGGAAGTGGGTCGCGATGATAACAACGCCAAATTGCCGTACCTTCCAAGTTCCAAGATGACGCAAAATGTACTTGTGTTTTTGCCCATTTTTCGTACGGCGTAATAGCTAGATTGTAAAGGATTGACTTTAGGGCGGCAATGTACAAAAATAATTAAGACCTAAAGTAACGACGTAGACTCAAACGACAAAGAGAACGAAGCAACAAGTAAAGTACAAAAGAGAATTAATGCAAATAACGAACATATGTAGGACAAAAAGAGATCGTCGCACAAGAGACTTGTACGTAGGGCGGCAAGACCGGACCGACACATGAAAAGACTTGACCGACGCATGTAACGATTCGTACGGTCAAGACCAGGACCAGACCGGCATATGTAATGACGCGTACGGACTGAACCGACGCGAAATGTCCGTTAACACCCCCCCTCAAGCGAAAACTAGGAAGTAGATTGAGATGAAAATGAAAGGAAATTTAGCCAGGAGGAGAAGGAAGTCGAAGGCCACAAGAGAGGCGATGTTGCTCAAAGTGAGGGCGATGAAGAGCCTTGGTGAGATAATCGGCCACTTGGTCGGCGGATTTGACATAAAGAAACTGGAGAGTGCCATCTTCGACCCGCTCCCGAGAGTAATGATACTGAATGTCGATGTGCTTCGTCCGCTTGTGGTGAACAGGATTGCAGATCAAAGCAAGAGCTCCCTGGGAATCGGAAAAGATAGGAGTAGGGGCTAAAGGGGGAAACCCAAGATTGGAAAGTAGAGTCTGAAGCCAGACAGCTTCCTTGGCGGCATGACACGCGACCATATATCCGCCTCAGTGCTGGAGCATGCCGTGGTAGGTTGCTTTTTGCATGACCAAGAGATAAGACCATTGCCCAAAAAGAAGCACGAGCCAGTGGTGGAACAGCGGGAAAGCTCATCTTGTGCCCAATCTAAATCAACAAAACCCGTAAGAGCACTGGAGCCAGAGGAAGAATATGTGAGACAAAGATCTTTAGTGCCTTGTAGATAACGAAAGACACGTTTGGCTGCGGCAAGATGATAAAGAGAAGGGCGTTGAAGGAATTGACTGAGTTTAGTGACAGCTGTGGCAATGTCAGGGCGGGTGGCCTGCATGGCGTACATAAGGGCCCCGACCATCGAGCGGTAAGTGGCATGGAGGGAGGGGGAGAGAAGAGAGTCAGTGGAAGGGAGGAGAGGGGCATTGGCATCTAAAGGAGTGGAAAGGGAGGAGCACTCTGCCATGCCAAAGCGTTCCAAAAGATCAGAGATAAAGGTCTCCTGAGAGAGAGAGAGGGTGCGAGTCGAGCGATTACGAGAAACTTGTATGCCCAAATAATAAGTGAGCTCACCTAGATCGGCCATGTCAAAATGGGTCTGAAAGAGAGATTTGACAGTGGAGATTTCAGAGAGGGAAGGACCAACAAGAAGGAGATCGTCAACAAAGATGGCAACAATGATCAATGAGGTGCCAGAGCCACGAGAGTAAATGCTAAAATCGGCATCAATTCGGGTAAATCCTTCTTTCCGCATAATGGCATCTATGGTATGGTTCCAGACACGAGGGGATTGCTTTAAACCATAGATTGTTTTAATGAGATGGCAAACCAGATGTTCAGATCCAGGGGAAATATATCCTTCAGGCTGATGCATATAAATGTCCTCGGACAAGATCCCATTTAAGAAGGCATTTTTAACATCCATCTGATGAACATGGAAATCATGTTCAGCAGCTAAAGGAAGTAAAGTGCGGATAGATGTCAACCGGGCAACAAGAGCAAAGGTTTCAGTGAAATCTATACCTTCGATTTGGGAAAAGCCCTTCGCCACCAAGCGAGCTTTGTATTTGTCCACGGATCCATCCGCTTTTTGTTTTACACGGAATACCCATTTCGAACCGATTGCCTTTCTTCCAAGGGGAAGGGGAACAAGATTCCATATTTTGTTGGAAAGTAAGGCATTGAATTCAGCATCAGCGGTAGTTTTCCAAAGGGAGGCATCAGGTCGTTTTAGGGCAGCTTTGAGAGAGAGAGGGGCTAAAAGAAGAGAGGCAGAGGCCCCAGCCGAGTAAGCGTAAGCTCGAGAGGCGTGGCCTATGGAAGTAATAAGACGAGAGGGGGGAACTCTAGAGGGTGCGTGGTTTCGGCGAGGTAAAGGAGAGGGGTCAGGATGAGGGGAAGGCTCAGGATCGGGAAGTGAAGGCTCAAGAGGAGCAAAAGACCCAAGAAGAGGTGAGTGGGAAAAAGTTGTGAGAGAAAGATTGTCAAAAAGAGGATCATCTTGGAAAAGAGGATCATCTTGGAAAAGAGGGGGAGAGGAGGAATTATCTTCAGAATTTGTGACAGGATGAAGAGGAAGGGCAGCTGAGTGGCTGGCAGGAGTGATGGGAGCAGCCGGGAAAACAAGGGGGGTAGGAGAAGATGGAGGAGGAGGGAGACTTGAAGATGACGAGGGGGAAAAAATGGGAGGATTAAGAGGAGAAGGGTGGGAAGGTGTAAGGTAGGTGAATTCAGATGGCTGAAGAGATTGAAGGGGAAGGTTTGGGGGAAGAGGGTCATAGAGGGTGAGGGAAGGAAAGTCGGATAATGGGGGAAGAGGGGAAGGGAAGGGAATACGAGACAAGGTTTGGAGAAGTGGCGTTTCGTTGAAAATTACTTCTCTGGTGGTGATGACGCGATGCTGAGAAGGACTCCAGATGCGGTACGCTTTGGAATTTGGAGCGTACCCAACGAAAATGCCACGAAATGCGCGAGCGCCCAATTTGCCGTCCGATTGGAGGAGGTCTTTGTACCACGCTTCACAACCAAAGATTTTAAGGTGACGTATATCTGGTTTGACAGAGGACCATGCTTCCATTGGAGTAGATTTTGGTAAAGCGTTAGTGGGACAAAGATTGCGTAAGTAATTTGCGCAAACGACAGCCTCTGCCCAAAATTCATAAGGCAAATTCGCAAAGTACAGCATAGAGCGTGACATGTCATGTAATGTTCGATTGTACCTTTCTGCAATGGCGTTTTGTTGTGGCGTCCGAGGCACCGTTAAATGACGTGAGATTCCATGTTACATGAGAAATTCAGAAAATTGGTTCGACAAAAAATCGCCACCGTTGTCACTACGCAAGACCTTGATGCGTTTGTTGTGAAAATTTTCTTCCAACGCCTTAAATTCTTGAAATCGGGCAAAAGCGTCAGATTTATGACAGATTGGATACACGTGTGAAAAACGAGTGGCGTGGTCAATGAAAGTGACAAAATAAAGGGATCCACTGTAGCTACGCGTGCACATGGGTCCACACACGTCCGTATGTACAAGTGCAAGTGGTTCAGTGATGATCGTAGTGCTAGTGGGAAATGAGTGACGCGGCATTTTTCCTTGCACGCAACCGTGACAAAAATCCAAAGATTTGTTAGAAAATGAATTTAGTCCAATTACAAGATTTGGCAAAGTACTCAAACTTTCGCTATTTAAATGCCCCTATCTTAAATGCCAAAGTGGAAAACTTTCGACGCTAGCACTTAAAGCAAATATCTTCGGCGTACTATAGGATTGTAGGACGTACATAGAATCTCTTGCTATTCCAAAACCTACAGTATTGTTGTCTTTTCTATCATAAAACGTTACTCTATCATTATTAAATTCAGCTTTTAAGCCGTCAGAATTGGCGACTTTCACAGAAAATAAATCCCTAGCTAGACCAGGAACAAAGAGTACGTTCCGAATGTGAATAGACACATTAGGGACGTTGACGTTGCCAAATTGAGTAGCCAACACAATGCGGTCGTCGCCTAAACGAATCTGCATACGAGATGATAAAGGAGAAAGTTGAGTGAACCAATCAGATCGTTTTGAAAGGTGGTGACTTGCACCACTATCTATTAGCTAATCGACAGGGGTTTGAGATAGAAAAGCATACCCTTGTGGAAATTGAGTATCCGGAGTGACAGAATTTGGGATATGATGGGCAACATTGCCATATCCAAATTCTGGTGAGGGAGGGAGGACAAAAGGGGAAGCTACTGGAGTGTGATAATTAGAGGGAAAATGTGGGGAGAAAGTTGTCGACCAAGGGAGGTTAACGGGGTTTGAAGAGGCATAGTGCGCTGCGGCGTTAGAAGATTGTGAAAGGGATGGAGAAGGGGAATAATGGTGAGGATAAGGATAATTTGGAGGGAAAGAAATGTGTGGAGGGAGTGGGGGGGTGGGAAGAACTGGTGGGTTGACATGGGCAGCGTTGGCATTCCCTCTAGGTTTAGGGGGATTAGAAGCCGGGCTGCTTTCCGCCTTGCCAATTTTCGACAGTTTTCCATGGAATGTCCTTTTGTTTTGCAGTAAGCACAAAACAAACGCTGCACCCTCCCAGAGTTAGTCATCTGATTTTCACCAATAAAGGCATTTGCATGATTGAGATTTTGAGCAGAAAAAGAGAGAAGTTTTGTCTCTTCATGCAAAAGTTTGGTACAAAGTGAGTGAAAGAGAATGGATTGGTCTAGATTGTCAAACGAGGAAATGGAAGGGGAAAAGGTTTGAGGGAGTCCTCCCAAAAGTGTTGAAGAGAGGTCCTCGTCGGAAAGATGCACGCCTATCATGATCCATTTTTCGGCCGACAATTTGTGTGCTAATCCAATCTTGTATAGATCCAAAGGCTTTTTTATGGAGTTAAAAAATGCTCGTTTTTGAAATCAGCGGGCGGCCCATTCGGTTGAGATGTAAGCTGCTTGAATAAGACTCCAAGCCACAATCTTGTATAGATTCCGACGGCTTTTTCATAGAGTTAAAATACGCTCGTTTTTTAATTCGGCGGGCGGCCCATTCGGTTTGGATGTAAGCTGCTTGAAGAAGACTCCAAGCCTCGACGGAAGAGGAGGCGCCGTGAATAAGACGAGTGGGCTCGGTAGTAAGTGACATCACTACGCGAGCGTGCGCATCCTCATCCTTTTGTTTCTTTGTAGCTATTGCCAACTCTTTTGTAGCATTTTTTGCTGGTGTATCAGTAGAGGAAAGGATAGGTGGTTTTGAAATTCCTATAAAATTGTCCCAAATCTTCTCGTGTTTGAAAAAATGCATGGCTGAAAATGACCAATCATAGAAGTTTTGGCCATCAAACTTTTGGATAATATTAGAAGTGGCATGGCTAGGCCCATAACCTATTGGAGGTGGATTGGCGGAAGTCATGAAATTGTACAAAAGAGAAAGATCAATGCATTGGAGAGAGGAATTGATTTGTATTTTGGATGATTTCATTAAGTGAGAAGAGTCACTTATATACAAAGTATACAATGCTAATTACTGTGGAGTCTAAGCGCTCTACGGTGCGTTGTAACAAAGGGATCCTAGTCTAGATCCTAATAAATGTATATAGGACAAAAGGAAAGACTGGACCGACGTATGGGAGTACGGAGAGGACGAAAAGTGAGTCGTCCGGATAAGACGGTCAACAAGACTTGACCGACGTAAGTAAAGTACGACCAAAACATAAATATGTTGACGCTAAATGTCCCTTAACATCTCTCTTACCTGTCAAATCGTATGATACCACGGCCCCGCTTCCTCCCTTCTCCGTCATTCCCACCTCCAGTACGGCCACCAGAGCCGCAATTCCCGCCAATTTACCCGCCATTGCCACTTGCAGCCGTCACTCTTTTTCTCACTTCCACCCCAATATTGTTTCAGGGTATAAATATCTTTCTACTGGTTCGCTTCTTAGGATAAGTGTCCCCTCCACATGTTCACGGAGAATTTGATGTTTTTGGGATTCTTTTTTGTTTTGGTTCATCAAAAATGCGCCAGGGGTAAATATATGTTTTGGCGGTCACTTGAAAGGCGCAAGTTTGGAAGATGTGACTGCCGGTAGTGGCAAACGGACAGCAATCGTTAACGAAGAGTGACTAAAACGACAAAAATCAAACGAGTCAAAAGACCGCGGGTGGACAAATTCTTTCTCGGCGGGATATGGAAAAGGCTGCCGGAAAACAAATATTCATACAATTAACTGTACAACCCTATGCGCCAAATTCCATGGGGGAAGATTCATTTAGACAAAAAGTGGGGCTGGTTACTGGACGCGTACGTTTCGCTAGAGATCCGTACTATAATTTTTTTTTTGTCAGACGAAACATCGTTATTAGGATGCTCGAATGATGAGGGCATAATTCTTGACCGTTGAATATTTCACTTTTTTAGATGCCCGAACTGATTAATGTTGTTTTCGTGCACAGTTGGCAAAGGTCGCAATCGGGTACCCGAATCCGTACACAATCCGAACCCGGCCGGCCGCGTCGAATTCAAAACGGATTCGGGTGCAAAATTTTGAGGGCCTGCCGAAATTTGGAAGGCCAACTGGATTTGGCCGGGTGATATAGAAAAAAAAACAAATTCGGGTACGGCCTCGTAAGCAAAAAACGAAAAAAAATGAAGGTTTCGTAGGTACGTTCCACTACTGTACAGCCAAGGTTCGTTAGGAGGCCTATTTGTTAAGAAAATCATGTGTCACTGTGTCCACGTCGAAACGTAAGAGTCCCACACGCCGTAATCGGGTATTGCAATAGGGTTTATATGTTTAGGGTCATTTATTTTTGTGCTTTTTTAAATAAAAACAAAAACAAGACATAATTAAAATAACCCTAAACATACTGTTGCGCGGAGAAAACGAGGTGTGGCCCCAATCAGCGTGCTTGCGCGTGCAAAAAAATGCAAGGTTCAGTTCACTACCATAGTTTCCATACTATCCAACATTAGAGTACTTTGTACTCTTCGTATCGTGGAGGAAGGGAAGGTATAATGGAGATATACCACTAATTTTGTAATTATTTCGGTAAGGGCGGGTATAAGGATTTGCTAAAAATCGAGTTTTAGTTAACTTTTTTTTAAATAAACGCGTATTGGATAGCGGGTAACAATTTATGAGCGTGCAATAACCCGACCGGATTTTGGGTGTTCACATTTTGAAGAAAAAAAATATTGGATTTGGGTACCTAAAATTTTAACTTTTGCGACATCTGACACTTTGTACGCGTTCGTGATGTTTCGTTTTGTGGGATGTTAAGCGAAAAATGCTGGAGTGGTCTTCACATTTTGGTCATAGTGCCTTAAAACTTCTCACAAAGGAAGACCTCCATTAGTGAAAAAGTGAGGATGTTTATAAGCCACCGTTTATGTTCGTACTATTTCGCACCATGTTTTTCTTTTTTTTAGGGAAACATCTTTAATGGAGATCTACCAAGTAGTGCAAGACCTCCTCTTGGTGCGAGTCCTCGTCGTGGTGCGAGTCCTCGTCTTGGTGCGAGTCCTCGTCTTGATGCGAGTCCGCATCTAAGTGCGAGTTCTCCTCTTAGTGCGAGTCAACTACTTGGGGCGAGTCATCCTCGAAGTGTCAGTCTCTCAATGCGAGTCCTCCTAGAGCGAGTCCGCTTCCATGTGCGGGGCCACCTTCTCGTGGTAGTCCTCTTTATGGTGCGAGTCCTCCTCTTCGTGAGAGTCTTGCTCTTGGTGCAAATTCTCATCTTTGTGCGAGTCCTCCTCCTACTCCAAGTCTTCCTAATGCGAATCCTCTTCGTGTTGCGAGTCATTTTTTTGGTGCTAGTCCTCCTCTTAATGCGAGTCTTCCTCGAAGTAAACACCCCCATTTGGGTGCGAGTCCTCTTACTATTGCAAGTCCTCCTTGTGGTAAAAGTCCTCCTCTGGGTGTTATTCCTCCTCTTGTTGCGAGTCCTTCTCCTAGTGCGAGTCCCTTTCATGGTGGAGTCATCCATCTGGTGGGAGTCCTCCTTTTGGTGTGAGTCTTACTCGTGGTGCAAGCTGTAACTCTACGACCTCCATTGGCCCACAGAGTATCCAACTTATATGAAGCCTCTAGGATAGAATTTGACCTCTTAACTTTTACCCCAAATTAATGACACCCGATCAGGCAATAGTTTTGACAACCTCACCCTTGTGAGGGCCCGACTTTCCTAAGTGAGACGCAAAAAGAATCTCTGAATTTGCTCCCCTGAGCTGTAAGTTATGGCTGGCCAAAGATGGCCTATAAATACAAAAGCATTCTAGAAAAGAGGCGCCTCCAAAATTTTCTAAGTCCCAAATCTTAGTCCCTCTCTAAACCCCCTTCTACTCAAGTACCTATCCAATCAAAAGACTGTACAGTACAAGAAGGTACAGATGCCATTGTACTTCTTGTACGACCATGGTACAGAATGGCTGACTCGTTGACTCCTGTGAACTTCTGAGCCATGGTTCCTCCCCCCCCGCAATATCCGTTGTCCACTAGAATGCTGCCACGTGCCATTCGATGATGTCCCCTCCATAAACTGCCAAACGACCACTTTGGTTCTTTGGCTCCACTATGAGCCGTCCGATTGGTGGCGACATTTAATTCCGTCTGTTCAAAATAAATGTTGTTTTGTACATTCTGTGCATCTCGTTTATTTCGTGCGTTTGGGTAGGTACCATGTTCATGTCATTCCGTAATTCGTTAAATGGAATATGTCTGGCAGCATATCTTTAAATAGAAGTCACACCCCATGTATGTAACGCTTCATCAAGACCTAACGGTTACGACGGATACCTACAGTGTAAAGTGGTCATCATTGGTCATCTTGTAGGAGCTAGGATCAAATCCTAGTCTGAACGCCTATCTTTTGCAAGGGGTTTTGCCTCCTTCTCCCTTAGCCTGCCTCCCTGTCTGCCTAAGGCAACCATTGCTGTCTGCTAGTCCTCAGTGACACCACAAGTATAAGGACCTTAGTAAAACCATAGACCGAGAAAGAGAGAGAAGATAAAATACCTTTTTTAACACTCCCCTTATTTTCTAATCTATCTTTTGTTTCAGTCGACACTTTTTTCTAAAAAATACCATTTTGGGAGAAGGAACTAGTTTAGTCATCATGTCTGCTACCATTTCCCCATCCAGTCTATATTCCAAACTAATTATTATATTATCAACCTTCTTTGTAACAAAGCTCAATCTGATATCCATGTGCTTCGCTTAAAAGTGATGCTTTGGGTTTGCTGCAATTGCAATTGCAGCTTGATTATCACAAAATATTTTTTGCATTCCATTCTTCATATAACCAAGTTCTTTCAACAATGATTTCACCCACATTAACTCTTTCACAGCCGAACAAGAGGCCATATACTCAGCCTCCATGGTGAACTGAGCTATCACCTTTTTCTGCTTCCAGCTCCAATAGCAAGCCCTATTGCCAACATACAACACATATCCAGATGTACACCTCCTCATCGGAGCATTTCCATAACTAGCATCACTCCAAGTGATGATCTCAGTGTTATCCTTTCCCAAAGGCATCCACAGTCCTCTCGTTCTTATCAAGTACCGCATGACTCTCTTGGTCGCTTCCCAACCTTTCTTCCTAGGATCATTCAGACTCTTACTTTATATTCCTACAGTTGCTACTATATCACGACAGGTAAAGTTAATAAAATAGATCAAACTACTGACAACCTGTCAGTACGGAATATTTTGCATAAACTGTGTTTCCTCCAGTCTTAACTCATCATCCAAGACCATAACTCCCCTTTCTAACTCCCCTCATTTCCCTTCTTTAAATCCATTGGAGTTGTACCATTTTTTTGCGTTATCCATTTGAATATTTTCAAGCATGTTTTCGATTGCCTCTTTTTGAGTTAGTCTAATTATTTTCTTCTCTCTATCCCTCTCTATTTGAATTCCCATAATATATTTTGCTTCCCCCAAATCCTTCATTTCAAATCTACTCTTTAGATCCTTTTTGAATCCATTAATTTCTCCATTGATTTACTCAAAACAAGCAAATCATCAACATAGATGGCAATGCAAATTAAACCTTCCTCATACTCAAATAGATAGATGGAATGTTTCGAGCTGATTCGTATATATCCCAAATTTGTCAAAAACTCGTCCAGCTTCTTGTTTCATTGGCGTGGAGCCTGCTTCAGTCCATAAAGGGACTTTATCAGTCTACACACCTTATTTCCTTCTCCTTTCTCCATAAACCCTTCAGGGTGTCACATGAAGATCTCTTCTTCGAATTCTCCTTGTAAGAAAGCAATTTTGATGTCCATTTGGTGCACTTCTATGTCTTTCCCTGTCACCTGACTAAGTAGAATCCGAAAGGAGGGAAATCTAATTACCAGAATGAAGGTCTTCTCATAATCGATCCCTTCCTTCTCTGTGAATCCTTTAGCAACTAATCAGGCCTTGTACCGCTTGATAGTGTTATCCGGGTTTTGTTTCAGCTTAAATACCCACTTGCATCCAATCAAGTTTCTAGCCGGGGGACACTCTACCTGCTCCCATGTGTTTTCTTCCATAATGGAAGCCATTTCATCATTAATACTTGTCATCCATCTACTCCGTTCCGGACTATTAATTGCGTCCGAATAATTTGGGGTTCACTCAAATGTGACAGCTTAGTTACCTTGTTATTCACTTCTTTTTCTTGAAGTCTCTTGCTACTTCTCCTCCCTCCTTCAAAATTTGATGCCGGAATGGAAGGTAATCTCGGATTTCTCCAAATGACTTCATCTTCTCCCCTATCCGTGGAGTCCATCTCTGGTTGTTCATCATCCATTTCTGGTCTTTCCGTATCCACTCCCTCGGTTTGAACCGGAAATTGTGGCTCCAAAAGAGAGTCATTCTCGGTCAGATTTTTCTCTTCATCTGCAAAGTCTGGCTAAACTGAAGTTCGGTTAAAAGAATTTGAATCTAATTCACTTTCGGATTCAATTCTAATTCTGACCGGTTTAATGTATTTTAACGGGATCTAATGACTTTCCTTCATCCATAACTACTCAATGATATACTAGGATGATATCTTCTTTCCCGAGATAATAAATTCTATATCCGTTTACATTTTCATCATATTCAAGTAAGTACCGGGACTTTCCCCTTGCATCTAACTTCTAATCAGATTTTTTTGTATTTAGACTAAAAACTTGACTTCTGAACACCTTTAAGTGTGAGATATTCGGTTTTCTCCCGGTCCATCTTTCATAAATTGTTTGACCTTTCACCGCCGAGGTAAGGACTCTATTGTTAAGATAATTAGCATAGTTCATAGCTTATGCCCAAAAGCGTTTTCTTATCTTTTTATTTCGATAGCATACTACGGGCGCTATCACTTAATGTCCAATTTAGTCTCTCAGCTACACCGTTTTGTTCCGGATTCTTTAGAACATTCTTTTGGTGTTGAACCCTTTCCTCTTTCAAAAAATCCTCAAACTGATTAGTAGTGTATTCCCCCCCATTATCACTCATCACTATCTTTATAGGTGTCTCGTGAAGCTTCTCACTCCATGCTTTATACTCTTTAAAATAAGTCGGTGCCTCAGAATTATTTTTCAAGAAGTAGACTCTAGAATACTTAGACCTATCATCGGTAATAGTAAGCATAAATCTTTTCCCTCCAACCAACGTCACTTTGGTCGGTCCCCATATGTCAGTATGAACTAGATCCAGGACTTTTTCACCTTTATAGGTTGGAGTTTTTGGGAAAGGTAATCTGCCGGCCTTACCTTGAGCACATCCACTACAGTCATCCAAGGTCTCATTATCTCCAAAATGAATTCCCTCAACTACTCCCATTTTCTTCATTTCTTTTAATCTATCTAGATGCACATGCCCTAATCTTCAATGCCAAATCATCAAGTCACTTACACCGACATAGTAAACTCCCGTTTTTTCATTACTTAAATTCAGCCTAAACATTCCTTGGGTACCCATTTGAGCTGTGAAATATGTTTCATCCTCATAGCTAGCAACAAAGCCTTCTTTCTTAGTATTAGTATCAAAACCCTTTTCATCTAAGACTAACGTAGAGATAAGATTTTTGTTCAACTCTGGAATAAAAAGGACATTAGAGAAAGTGACTATGGATGTCTTACCTTCAACTATGACTTTTAGATCAACAGATCCCACTAAACTAGTAATCACTATTCTCCCATCCCCATACTTTATCTTTACAGTAGGGATCATTCTCATTTTGGTAAACACATGTTTCTCTCTACACAATTGCATAGAGGCACCTGAATCAATAATCCAACCTTCTTTGGGAGCTTCTTTCACTCCGCCAAAGGCACACTTCTGCTTTCTTGGATTCTCCGGCTCGGTTTTCACCTCTAACTACTCGTTGAGGAGAAGTTCTCCATCATCCTCATCGGAGTCCTCTCCCTTTACTTGTGTTGCCACAATTGCCTTCTTCTTTCCGCCGGCCGATCAACCTGTCCCCCCCTCTTTATGTCTCATCTTTGTCAACTTAGTACACTCCGCCATGTAATGTCTCGGCTTCTTACAAAAATGATAAAGCCCCCTTTGAGGCCTGTATCCTGATTCATCCGATGGATTTCCTCTCCCTCCTCCTCTAAAGTTTCCATAAGGTTTCTTGGAATCGTGATTCCTCCAGTTAATTCCAGCCGCCAAGGCTTAACCACTCTTTCCTCCTCTCCGAATTTTAATGGTATTTTCCTGAACCAAAGTCATTCCAACAACGGAATTCCAAATTCATCGATGATCTGGCAAATCTTAAACCTTGTAAACAATGATCTCATACTCATCGGGCAGTTTCATTAGCATAATATTAACCATTTTCTTTCTTGGTCTCCGTATTCCAGCACTCTCAAACTCCATAAATAATTCGGACAAGTCATTGGAAAAATCAAGCATCTTTCCTCCTTTGTAAACATATGCTTGCACCTTATGATATGCCTGCTTCTAGTGCTGAATCGTACCACTTGTAAATATTTACAAGAGCCTCCCACAACTTGGCCGCCTTGTCCACATTTAGGTGAGGAGTAGCAACTGTTTGAGTAAGATGCCCGAGGATAAAATGATTTGCAACTGTATTGTTGAAGTCCTGGATTTTAGTATCATTTGCCTCGCTTTTATGAAGAGCCACTACGGGTACCGATCTAGTAGCTATCCATGTGAGTTTCTCCTTACCCTTATCCTTCTCTTTGTCAAACACGATGCTTTCTCCATCATCATCTACCTCCTCTGCCTCCGCAAATCCTTGTGAGAATCGAGCTCCTCCAAACCCAGGTGAAACTCCCAATTTTGTAGTTGGTCGCCGCACACGAACACTCACAATTCCCCATAGCCGTTTTTCAAAGAGTGCACCCCTCATCATATTTTCTAAGTATACGAACCCCGTTCAATTGAAAATAAACACCCTAGAGGGTAGGCCCATAACGTGTAACTTTGTGATCTCCATTGGCCCACAAGGTATCCAGCTTATATGAAGCTTGCCCTATTGACTTTTACCCCAAATACGTGACAACCGATTAGGTAATATTTCTAACCAACCTCACCCCTGTGAGGGCCCGACTCCCTTGAGTCAGACGCAAAAATAATTTTTGAATGTGCTCTGCTGAGGAGTAAGCTATGGCTGGCCAAAGATAGCCTATAAATATAAAAGCATTTTGGGAGGGAGGTGCCTCCAAAATTGTCTAAGTCCTAAATCCTAGTCCCTCTCAGAACCCCCTACTACTGAATTACCTATCTAATTAAGAGACTGTACAGTAGAAGAAGGTAGAGATGCCGATGTGCATCTTCGACAGTCATGGTACAGCATGGCCGTCTCGCTGACTCCTGTTAGTTTTTGAGCCATGGTTCCTCCCCCCCGCAATATCCGTTGTCCACTAGTATTTTGCCACGTGTCATCTTGTGATGTCCCCTGCGTAAACCGCTAAACGACCACTCCGGTGCTTCGGCTCCATTGTGAGCCGTATGATTGGTGGCGACATTTAATTATGTCTCTTCAAATTAAATGTTGTTTCGTATATTCAGTGCATCCCGTTTGTTTCGTACGTTTGGGTAGGTTCCATGTTCATATCATTCCGTAATCTGTTAAATGGAATATGTCTGGCAGCATATCTTTAGATAGAAGTCACACCCCATCCATGTAACGCTTCATCAAGACTAAACGGCTACGACGGACGGCTACGCTGTACGGCGGTCATCCAGAAGGAGCTAGGATCAAATCCTAGTCTGGCCGCTTATTTTTTGCAGGGGCTGTGCCCCCTGCACCCTTAACTTGTCTACCTGTTTTCCTAAGGTAGCCATGGCTCTCTGCCAGTCCTCAGTGATTGCAACAAGTATGAGGTCCTAAGTAAAACCATAAACTCTCAAAGAGATAGAAGATAAACTACCTTTTTCAATACAAGTTTGCTTTGTGGTGGCATTTATCCTCTTGATTTGAATCTTCCTCGTGGTGCGAGTCCTCCTCTTAGTGCAATACCCCTTCTGAGTTTAAGTTCTCCTTGATGTTTGAGTTCTTTTCATGATGAGAGTCCTTTTATTACGAGTCCTCCCCTTAGTGGGAGTTGGCTTCATGGTTGAGTCCTCAACTTGATGCAAGTCCTCCACCTCGTGTGAGTCCTCGTTCTGGTATGAGTCCTCTTTGTAGTGCAAGTCACCTTTTTCTGCGAGTTCACCTTCTAATTCGAGTCCTCCTCTTTGTTTAAGTCCTCCTCTTAGTGCAAGACCCCCTCTTAGTTCGAGTCCTCATTTTGGTGCAAGTCCTTCTCTTGGTGCGTGTCCGCTTCCTTATGTGAGGCCTCCTCTCTCCTCCTCTTGGTGCGAGTCCATGTTTAGGTGGGAGTCCCACTCTTCGTGCAAGTCCTCCTCTTGGTGGGAGTTCTCCTCCTGGTGTGAGTCAACCTACTACTGCGACACCAACTTTTGGTGGAATCCCTTCTCTTGGTGCGAAACTTCCTCTTGGTGGAAGTCCTCTCCCTAAAACAAGTCCTCCTCCTGGTACGAGTCTGCATATTGGTGTTAGTCCTCCTCATGCAAGACCGCTTCTTGGTGCGAGTCCTCCATCCTGTTCAAGTCCACCTCGTAGTGCCAATCCTCCTCATGGTGCCAATCGTCTTCCCACTGCGAGTCCTTTTCCTTGTGCGAGTCTTCCTCTTGTTGCGAGTCCCCAACTTTCTGCTACCTGATAGAGCGAGTCCTTCTGCTAGTGTGATTCCCCCTCTTTGTCTGAGTTCTCTTCTTACTGTGGTTCCTCCTCCAAATGGGATTCCAACCTTTGGTGTGAGACTTATTCTTGCAATTCCTCCTCGTTGTGCGAGTCCTCGTGGTGTAAGTCATCCGGCTAGGGGGAGTCCTCCTCTTGGTGCCAATCCTCTTTTTGGTGAGAGTCTTATTCTTGGTGCAAGTTCATTTCCTAGTGTAGAAATTAATGGTTTTTTTAGTATTTTCTAGGTTTGAACATGTAAAATAAAATGCAGAAAAGATGCAGAGACAGTCTGCCTCTAAGTCCGCTCTTCAACTCCCATAGTTGTCGCAAGTCCTCTCTTCAACTCCCACACTTGTCGCAATCACTAAAGGTTAGAGAGGGAGCTAGAGCCATGGGTGCCTATGCTGTTCAGAGAGAGAGACAGGCAGTAGTTTTTTGGTAGGTTTACCAAAAATCACTTGACATACCCAGGATTTGATCTTGGTACCTACCGTCCGTCAATGTCAACAGTAGTCGTTAGGATTGTCTTATAGTCTAGGACCTGTGCAGAGGTATATAGGGTTTGTTAAATATTTAAAGACGTACACATAGATAAATTCAATTAACGGCTCGAATAGACTTGTGGCACATAGACACATTTAGAGTATAAGTACGGCTTACGGTTCTTCCCGAAACAAATACCGCGCATTTATTTCGATGGCGAAACAAATATCGCGCATTTATTTTTCGATGGCTAGAGAGTTGAAAGCTGGTTTTTATCGAACGGCCACGATAGGTGGCGAGATCAAAAATAGGCGTTTTGGCATTTTTCGGTCATCGCCATGTAAAGTGATATGTGGCACAACCTCATTGGCTTGCGACATCTCTGGAAAATATCGAAACAAATCCAGATTTGGCAAACGTTTACATTTTTGCCATGTCGTACGATGGCTGTACAGATTGTACAATGCATCTGTACCTTTCTTTACGACATAATATTTTGATTGGTGCAATACTTTAGTACCAAAGAGGTTAAGAGAGGGATTTATGACTTAAAAAATTTGGTAGGTAGCTGCTCTCTCCGAGGGTGCTACTGTACAAAAGGTCAAATTTGACCCTTCATAACTTACTACTCAAGGGTGCAAATTTAGAATGTCTTTTTGCTATCGACTTAAGGGAGTCTTCTCATCACAATGGTAAAAGTAGTTAAAGTTTTTGTCTGCCAGGGTGGCGATTATTCTTATTGAAACACAAAGGGGTGAGGGATATCTTAAGGGTGTCGTATGTGTTGCTTATTTTGAGGACCTATGGAGTGGTAAAATTCATGTATTTTCTAAGTCTGAATAGGAAAGTAAAAGGAGGAAGTCAGTAAAGGCAACGTGTTTATTTCTCCACTCTCTAGTCCCCATACTTGTTGTAGTCACTCAAGATCACAGAGAGAGCCAGAACCATGGCTAATTATGTTGTCCAAGGAGACACAAAATAAGCTAAAAACATAGTATGTACCATTAAGGGCCGTCGGCATCAAGATTTGATCTTGGTACCTACCGTCTGTTAGAGAAAGCCGGTAGCCGTTAGCTTAATACTGTAGTATAGGAAGAATGCTAATATATATTGTGTACGATAGATATTTAAATGTGTACACGCCAAGATTCCATTTAACTGATAAAATGGAATATTAAAGCATAAAACCCACTGTACCCTATATACCGTACAAAATAAATGTTATGGACATTTATTTTGACGGTCCGTATCAAAAGCCAATTTTGATCTCAGCCATGGTGCGAGCCGAGATTCCGGAATGGCCGCCTTGGCGGTTTTTGGACGCCAACACTCTTGGAGACACTTGGCAACATCTTACGGGTTTACAGAATCCCCAGAGTGCATGATAACAAGTCCGAATGTGACATATGTCACATCCATGGCCATGCCGTACAGAAAGTACTCCAACACATGTACTTTTATGTACGGTACTGTCTTGTGATTGCTACCGTACTTCAGTAGTAGAGGGTTTAGAGAGGGGTTTAGGACTTAAAAAAATAGAAGATAGGCGCCTCTCTCCCAAAGAGCTTTTGTATTTATAGGTCATCTTTGGCCAGTTATAACTAATTGCTCAGGGGAGAAAATTTAGTGATTCATTTTGCTGCGGACTAAAGGGAGTCCACGCTACATAGGGGTGTAGTGGGTCATAGATTTTTCCTGCCAGGGTGGCGGCATTTATAAGGGAAAGTCAAAGTGGGGGAATGTGTCCAAATACTCATATTTTAACTTTGCATTATGAGGGGGAACTGAGCACATATAAAGTCTTCTTTCACAAGGTGAAGCTGTATAGGGGTTTTGACTGTCACGGTGTTAGTCATTTGGGTTTTAATAAACTTGGAGTCGGCACTATCTAGATAAGCTTCTTTGGATCTGCGATTTTTGTGGGGAAATGGAGCCCTTAGAATTTCAGGTTATGGGCCCACCACCTAGGGAGCCTATGTTTGATGGAATAGACTTCACTTATAGGGGATTTATGATGGAGGGATTGCTTTTCGAAAAGCACTTATCGGGAATTGTTTCAGGATAAGTAAGGTGTTCGCCACCAGGCTTTGGTGGAACTCACTATGGAGATCGATCTGGGGCTTCCCAAAAAATCCAAACAAAGTTCAGATGCAACGGAAGGTGAAAGGGAAATTAAGGCCATGTAAGAGGGAAAAGGAGAGAAGGGAAAAGGAACACCGTTGGTGTGGGGAGCTAGGCTCCCGGCTACGGTTCCACTTGTAAGGGTTATAACTAAACCAAAAACTGAAGAAAATGACACTAAAATTTGCGAGTAAAAAAGCACTATAGGAAAACACCTCATACTTAAAAACGTGTCTAAATCCATAGCTATCACTCTTATAGCCTTAACCATATCTTCAGAAATACGGGAAGCACTAATATAGACTTATAAGAGTGAGACTATACAAGAGCAACAGTTAGTAAAATAGAAAATAGAGGCCTATGTTTATAAAGGAGGTAGCATGATATAGTTTTGCAATGATAATGCTGCATTTTATGTTGAGTTTGCTAGTGCAGGATATATAGAATATGAGGTGAGAAAGATTAACACACTAATCATGAAACTTCTACATGAGTATGAAAACATCATTAACCGTATGCATGAA
This sequence comes from Zygnema cylindricum, assembly GCA_037447655.1. Classification (NCBI taxonomy): domain Eukaryota; kingdom Viridiplantae; phylum Streptophyta; class Zygnematophyceae; order Zygnematales; family Zygnemataceae; genus Zygnema; species Zygnema cylindricum. The sequence goes on from JBBHKE010003256.1 coordinate 154,522, forward strand.
ATAGATTACTCCTCATGGAATTGGAGCACTACCATGGCGATGATTATTGAGAGGGAAAGCACTTTGGAGCTTCGTAAGGGAAGTGACAGAATGAATGCACTGACAGCTGGTGATGATTGGCGGAAGCGTGATGAGAGGAATAATGGTGACAGGCGAAAGCGTGATGAAAGGAATAAAGATAAAGATAAACCTTATCGGAACTTTGGTGGAAAGAGAGGAAGAGGAAAAGTAAGGGGAGCTTCGAAAGGAGGGGTTTGCTTCTTTTGTAGGGAACCGGGTCACTATATGGCGGAATGTCCTTGTTTGGAAGAAATTAGAAGTTGGAATGTGAATGAGGAGGAAGAAGGGGAAGAGGAGAAATAGGATGAAGATATTTCGGAGCTTCTCCACATCAGTAGTATGGGGAAGAGAGAAAAGCACACATAAATTCCACGAAAGCAACAGTGTGCTTTTGGAGGTATAAGGGAAGTGAAGAGAAAAGAGGTACTTGAGGGAGTTAAACATGATGAGGATGTCAAGGAGTATAAAGTAAATGACTTAGAAATGAGAAAGTCAAATTTAGAATTAAAATTGGAAGAAGGGAAATATCAAAATATTGAAGATATTCTAATAGATATTTCGGAGACAGAAAACATGTCGAAAAAGGAGACTTCAACGGATTCCAAGGAAAGGGGAGAAGTAAATATAGAAGGAGCTTCAAAGGATAGGGGAGAAAAGCAAAATTTAATGAAAGGTTTAGGGGAGGAAAAATATTTGTTGGGAATCAAAATGAAAAGTGATAGTGAAAAGACTCTTATAGATTTAAAAGGGGGAAGTGAGAAAAAATCAGAAAATGCGGTAATTATCATAGATAATCATTTAAGTAGGGAAGATGTAGGATTTATGAGAACTTTAGTAGGGACTAGAGGTTTTTGGATAAATTTGGAGGAGGGTGGATTTGACATCACTACTTGGTGTGATGTCATTTATGAAGGTGTGCTTGTAAAAGGGTTAGCATCTGGGTATGTGTTGCAGATTGGGGATGGGGCTGGATGTTGGAACTGCAAGGCCGAAATTGGTTTTTGCTCGGATGAAAAAGGGACGAGGTTGATAAAATCCTTGCTCGATGAGCTTGGATTTATGAAAAGTGGCATGCGAAATAAAATGTGTGATCAACAAGATGCAATGTTTATTTCGGCTCATCTGATACACTTCTTTAAACACGAGGGTATTCATTAACGTTTTTTTTGTAGGAGTTAAAAAGAAAAGTAAACTAGAAAATAAGGGGAGTGTTGAAATTCATGTATTTTCTAGGTCTAAATAAGAAAAGTAAAAAGAGGAAGTCAGCAAAGGCAGCCTGCTTCTCGCTCCACTCTCTAGTCCCTATACTTGTAACAATCACAAAAGACCGGAGAGAGAGCTAGAACCATGGCTGCCTATGTTGTCCAAGGAGACTGAGATTAGGCTAAAAACTTAGTCTTTACCATTAATGGTTGCCGACATCAGGATTTGATCCTGGTACCTACCGTCTGTCAGAGAAAGCTGGTAGCAGTTATCTTTATCTTATAGGCTATGAACAATGATAATATCTATAGTGCAAGATAGATATTTAAATGTGTACACGCCGAAGATTCCATTTAACTGATAGAACAAAATTTTAAAGCATAGATCCAACTATACCTTATATACCGTATAAAATAAATGCTACGGACATTTATTTCAATGGTCTGAATCAAAAGCGGACTTTGATTGACAGCCATGGGGCGAGCCGAGATTTCCGAATCGCCGCCTTAGCGGTTTTTGGACGCCGCCACTCCGGATGACACGTGGCAACATCTTACGGGTTTACGGTAAATTCTTCCTCCCCTAACTCAAAGATTCCACTAAGCATTACGCTTGAGTCTGATTCACTCCCCTCCAACTTCTGCTTAGCTTCCATGGGAGTTAGAGATCCCTTCACATCTTTCATCTCAAATTTTTCAAGCATGTTCCCTATAGCTTCTTTTTGGGTTGGCAAAATCAATTTGTTATTTCTATCCCTTTCAACTTTTATGCCCAAGATATATTTAGCCTCACCGAGGTCTTTCATTTCAAACTTAGACCTCAAAGCTGCTTTAATACGGTTAATTTCATCTATGGATTTACTTATTAGTTAAAGATCATCCACGTATACATTGATATAAAAAATCCCATCTTCCTCTTGTAAGACATATACTGAATGATTTGAACTGATTCTTTTGAATCCTAGACTAGTCAAAAATTCATCTAACTTCAGATTCCATTGTATGCGGGCTTGTTTCAGCCCGTACAGAGATTTTATCAGTTTACACACTGACTTTTCTTTTCCTTTTTGTTCATACATTTCAAGCAGCTGCATGTAAATAGTTGCTTCTAACTCTCCATGCAAAAAGGCTGTCTTAACATCCATTTGATGTATTTCCTTGTTTTCTATAGCAGCTAAACTCAACAAAATTGTGAAAGTAGGAAATCTGACGACTGGGGAGAAGGTTTCCTCAAAGTCAATACCTACTTTCTGGTTATACCCTTTAGCCACAAGTCTGGCCTTATATCTTTCGATAGTGTTGTCTGGATTCAGTTTGACTTTGAAGACCCACTTGCTTCCAATGGCTTTCCTCCCCGGAGGCAGGTCCACCAGCTCCGATGTTTGTGCCTTTATAATCGACTTCATCTCATCGTTTGCCGCCTCAATCTAGTGGTTTCTCTCCGGTGATGAGAAGGCCTCTTTGATGGTCATAGGCTTCCGTGATGCTATAGAAAAATCAAAGTGAGAACCCGTTTGCAGAGGACTGCTAGATCTTCTTCCCCCCGGAAATTTTGAAGCTGAAATGGTTGGCAATCTCCGATTTCGTGGTGTTGAAACTGCTGCAAGATCCAAAGGTGTAGTAGTCTGTTCCTCCGAAGTTTGATGCAGTGGAGAAGCATCTGTAGCAGGAAGAAGCGGTGTAGTAGCAGAAGGTGTTATGGGAGGGAGTTGCACCAGAAAATACACTTGTTGTTGATGGTGAAAGATGACATACTCTTGCTTCTTATTTTCCGTTGCCTCATCTGTGAGTTTGAACAGATCAACCGATTCGTGTTCATCTTTTATCTGAATATTTCAAGACAAAAAGATTTTTTGTTTATCTAAGTAATACACTCTATACCCCTTTGCATTATCATCATACCCCAAGAGAATTCCTCCTAAGCGTTTGGCTTCCATTTTCCACTTATCTAGTGAGTTATCTAAAATATAGCACTTACTCCCAAACACTTTAAAGTGACTAACATCTGGTACCTTTCCTGTCCATAGCTCATAAGGTGTAGTGCTGGCAGATATGGATGCTACTCTATTCTTTATGTAGACTGCACAATTTAGTGCTTCAGCCCAGAATTTCAGATCTATACCCTTGTCAGCAAGCATAGACCTCACAACCTCTGTTACTGTCTTGTTTAATCTTTCAGAAACTCCATTATGCTCAGGAGTATATAGAACCGTTAGATTGTGACTTATATCTTCATCAAGTAGAAATTGCTTAAATTCATTAGAGGTGTATTCACCTCCATTATCCGATCTGAACGCCAAGATCGGAACTCCGTGTAGTTTCTCAGCCCAGACTTTATAGTGCTTGAAGTGAGTGAACACTTCACTCTTGTTTCTCATAAAATATACTTTTGTGTACTTGGAGAAATCATCAGTGAAAGTGACCATGTACTGTACTCCTCCAGCCGACAGTACTTGGGATGGGCCGAGGACATCCGAATGAACGAGTTGTAGAACTTTTATGGATCTGTTTTCCGACTCCTGTGGGAATGGCAATTTATGAATTTTGCCTAGTGAGCAGCCATCGCAGGTTTTTACAGGGTGAGATGTGAGAGAAACACGCTTAACTTTCCTAGCATTCACCATTTTTTTCAAACTTTAATAATTGATACGTCCTAACCTCTTATGCCATAACTCATTTTCAGATGACACAGTGGAATACAAAACATCTTTTCCTTTGTATTGAGCCATGTCCATCGTGTATATCTTACTAACATCTCTTGTTCTTGTTACTGCTATTTTTCTTAGCTTACTAAGAACCTGTCTCCCCCCTTTAACGGTGACCTCAAAACCCTTACTCTCTACTAAAGACGTAGAAAAGAGATTCTTTTTAAAATCTGGAACATGTAAAACATTGTGGAGAGTTCTTTCTACAAACTTTCCCCCCACATCTACCATTAGAGATACATCACCCCGGGCCGATGAGTGGACACTCATGCCACATGAATAGTATATATTTTTCGGATGAGTTTGCTTTAAATTTGTAAAAATGGCTTTGTCCCAGCACATATGGGCCGATGCTCCGGTGTCCATGATCCATCCACTGTCTTTGGGACCCTCCATTGCTGCCGCCATAGCAAATAACACCGCATCCTCTTCATCATTGAAGCTCAGAGATGAATCTGTATCATCTGCAAAGGCAAAAAAAAGTGCATTTCCTCGAGATAGATTGCCAGAAAAGCCTTGGTGAAACTGGCTTTGCTGCCATCCGGGCCTTTATAAACCAGTTTCATTTGCCTTTTTCAGTTTTGGACAGTACCTATAACCATGTCCTTTCTCAGTATAATAAAAACAAGCGTTAGAAGATTGCCTATTTGGCCTCTGAGTGCCCTGATTAAACTGGTTATGAGTCTAGTTAAATGGGTTTCTATACTGGTTAAACTGATTTTTTCTATCAAAGTCTGTACTGAAAGCCTCTACTTTCTTTTCACCATCAAGGACCTTACTTGTAGACTCTTCCTCTAGTATAAGATTGTAAGCTAACTGAAAAGTCCAGCTAGACTTATTATGCCCTCTAAAGCTGCAAACTCTCCCTTCATATGACTAGGGAGACCTTTAATAAGTAAAGCAGCCTGCTGGATCTCCGGAAAGATTCCACCTGCTGAAGAGTGTGCATCAATGAGTTCCCTAAACTTATCACAATACTCGGCGATAGATCCCCCCAAGTATTTGTAGTCCTTGATCCGGACAGCCACGAGAAGCTCCTCCTGGACGTTCGCCTTTTAGTGGGAAGTTTTCAGTGAATTCTAAGGCTCGCTCGCCTTTTTCATCTTGAACCGAGACATTATCTGAATTTGTGAGATAAAAAGAATAAAATGTTCCGAGCTAGAGAGTTCGTCTTAGCCTAGCTCGCATCCGTTTCAACAAGCGATCCATCCAAGACCCCCATCAAGTCAGCAGTTTCAAAAGATGATTCAACCATAGCTGCCCAGTATGCATACTTCAGGCCATTGAAGACAGAACTTCTGGACAAAAGGCCCATAACTTGTTGTTCCACAAACACAGTTGCAGGTGGAGGTCCACCAGTAGTAGTGGATGTAGACATACACTTCAGTAAAAGCTACCAGAAATCGTATCAAACAACCAACTTTGATATAACACAAAAAGTGCTCACAGTTTCCAAATATCACCAAAATCCACAATAATACAGTATCACATGCAATCTGCCAATTCCCAAAATTGCAGCCTAATTGAACCAGTATACCATAAGATATAACACTTGGAAGTTTCCCAAAAATTGTCCCTTAGAGAGTTAGATCTCAATACTGGATTAAAAACTAATTTGACTAAGTCCTGAACTTTTATACTCATAGAGAGTATCTACTGAAAACTAACTAATCAGATTTCTACACCTGGAACAACAGTACTCTATTATACTACGTCAAGGTACCGAATCAGTACGCTATTGTACTGCGAGTATGTCTAAACCCTATTTGACTACTAGACAAAAATATTCTTAGTGGAACACTAAATTCTAATTCGCTACGCTACAAACTAATGTGCTTCACATATACAAATAGTTTCCCGTACAGGTGCTTAGTCAGTGGTGGATGCAAGCGTCTAGCTGACTGTCGATAAAGTGGTCCATATCACTTGAGGTCGTACAAATTGATGAGTCACTTTGTGGTCCCGTGTGAATCTCGTCCGTTGACTCGATTCACATCTACGATCATTGTTGAATGTCGTTATATCATTTTCCTAGATAACCGGTTGAGTCTCCGTCCATCCGATTCTTGATTAGTGTTCCTCCGATCTGTGATGCGTGGTAAAGTATGTCGGCGCCTCTCCGTGAAACCTGTATGATGTTTATATTCCGACGCGTGTCCCTGCAAAAGTAAATTTCACTCACAAAATACTACTGCTACTGTCACACTAACTGAGGTAAGTATTACAACTTTACGTAGACCAAAAATATTATAAGTACTTGGTCTCTCCTCACAGCTTTATTTAGTGAGTATTAAGATTTCCAATTTCAACACTCCCCTAAATCTTTAAACTCACTTACTCAATTAACCCAATAGAATCGCTGCAAAACTGCAACTTAGGAGCTGGAAGAGCTTAGTCAACATATCAACCACCATCTTTTCATCAGGTAAATAACTCATTTTTATCACTCTTGCAAGCACATTTTCTCTCACAAATTGTAATCTAACATCCATATGTTTGCTCTTGAAATGATGACTGGGGTTAGAGGCAATACCAATGGCTGCCTGGTTGTCACACCAGATAACTTGAGGACCGGTTTGCATATACCCAAGTTCGTACAAAGTGGCCTTAACCCATAGAAGTTATTTGAGGGCAGAAATGGCTGCCATATATTCCAACTCCATTGTAGACTGAGCCGTGACCTTCTGTAATTTGCTGCTCCAACAGCAAATTCCATTCCCAGTTTTCAGAACGAAACCAGTTGTTTTTTTCCGGCTTGACATATCTCCATAGCTGGCATCGCTCCAAGTCTGTAATTTTACCTCTCCTCCTCCGAGTATAAGCTTGAGGTTTCGGGTACCTGCCATGGATCTCAGAACCCTCTTTAATGCTTCCTAATCTGCTGTTTTAGGATTCTGAAGACTCTTACTTAAGACTTCTACAGCTGCAGCAATGTCATGCCTCGAACAATTTATAAAATAAATAAGACTTCCCACTACTTGTCTGTATGGCTTTGTGCGAATATGACAAATGTCACAGTTATAGCAATGCCGTGCAGAAAGTACTCCAGCAAGTGTACTTTTATGTACAGTACAGTCCTATGATTGGTACCGTACTTCAGTATTAGAGGGTTTAGAGAGGGATTTAGGACTTAGAAAAATAGTAGGTAGCCGCCTCTTTCCCAGAGTGCTTTTATATTTATTGGTCATCTTTGGCTAGCTATAACTAAATGCTCAGAGGAGCAAATTAAGTGATTCTTTTTGTTGCGGACTCAAAGGAGTCCAAGCTACATAGGAATGTAGTCGGTCAAAGATTTTGCGTGCTAGGGTGGCATCATTTATAAGGGAAAGTCAAAATGGGGGAATGTATCCAAATACTCATATTTTATCTTTGCATTCTATGAGGAAACTGAGCACATAGAAAGTCTTCTTTCACACGGGTGAAGCTGTATTGGGGTTTTGACTGTCACGGTGTCAGTCATTTGGGTTTTAATCAACTTGGAGTCGGCACTATCTAGAAAAGCTACTTTGGATCTGCGATTTATGTGGGGAAATGGAGCCTATAGAATTTCATGGAGGTCTCTCAATTCCAGGTTATGGGCCCACCCTCTAGGGTACCCATATTTAATAAGACTGGATTCATATACAGGGAGACTATGATGACAAGATCTCTATGTGAGAAAAGGTTTTGGGGAATAGTGAGTGGACGGGTAAGGCGTCCATCCTGTCTAGGCATCCCTCCAAGGTTTGGAGGAAGCAAATTCACCAAAGATGCAGATCCATCTCCAACGGAGGAGACAAAGGAAAGGGAGGTGGTGGACAAAGGAAAGGAGAAGGAGACGATCACACCTATAGCAACCGGTTTAGCATTGATGTCACCTATTACGAGGAATGAGGAGAATGATATTGATACCAGGGACTATAACAATATGGCGGCAAAGCATTTCATCTTTCGTCATCAAACTCAAAGACTTCCATCTCCTTGTTTGCAAGTAGATAGGGCATCCGATCAATGGGTGGCTCTGATAGAGATGTACCGAAGTGGTAAGATTTAGCAACAGCCGTTGGCTGATCAGAAAAAAAATGCATATGAAGAAAAAGGGGGGAAGATGTTAGAGTTTTATAATGAGCTCGCATCACTTTTTATGGAGCTAGAGAGTGTTGGAAAAGTAGAAACTGAAAAAGAAAAGGTTAACTACTTGCTCATAAAGTTACCAGATGAGTTCGAGAATATAGTCAACGGTGTGCAAGACTTGTAGGACTCAAGGTGTATATGGGATTCAGTGGCAGGGATGATTCTCGATCGAAAGAATACAATACTGATCCAAAAGGGAGGAAAGAATGGGAAAGCCTTGGCAGCCGAGACCGATTGGAAGAATAAGGATTCCAGAAAACTGGTCGGAAATTATGGAGGGGGAGGGCAGAAAAATCAGACTGATGAGTTTGGACCGCGGGCTCCGAAGGGTTTGCGTAATTTTTGTAAGAAACCTGGGCACTATATGGCGGAGTGCACTAAGCTAACCGAACTTCGGTTAAAGGAGGGGTAGATCGGTGGACCTCCAAGGGGAAAGAAAAAGGCTCTTGTGACACAAGTAAATGAAGAGGACGATGAACTCTTGTTGGATGAGGAGTTGGAGGCGAAGACCGAGGTCGAAATTCCTCCAAATCAGATATGTGCTTTCGCAGGATTAAACGGTGAAGGAGGTTGGATTCGGAATTCGCGTGCCTCCATGCACATGTGTAAGGACAAACACTTGTTCGCTAAAATTATAAAGATTCCCACCGTTGAAATAGAGTATGGGGATAGGAGGGTAGTCACTACTACTTTGGTAGGATCGGTAGATCTGGAAGTCTTAATGGAGGGGAAGACATCCATAGTGACATTTTGTGATGTGTTGTTTATTCCAGAGCTAAACAAAAACCTCATCTCAACGTCTGTGTTAGATGATAATGGTTTTGAGATTAGCAGTAGGAAGGACACCTTTACTATTAGCTTTGTGGAGGAAGTTCATTTCACTGCTAAAAAAGGTAGCCAAGGGATGTTTAGGCTGATTTTAAGCAATGAAAAGAAGAAACTTTACTATGCTAGTGATCATGATATTATATTGTGGCATAAGAGGCTAGGACTTTTGCATTTAGATAAGTTGAAAGAAATGAAAAAGATGGGAATAGTGGAAGGAATTCAGTTTGGAGAAAGTGAGAACCTAAGTGACTCTAGTGGTTGTGCTCAAGGTAAGGCACACAGGTTACCCTTCCCAAAGTACGCCACTTATAAAGGAGAAAATGTTTAAGACATGGTACACACTGATATTTGGGGACCGGCCAAAGTGCCTTCACATGGGAGTAAGAGGTTTATGATGACAATCACTGATGATTGGTCTCTGTATTCACAAGCTTCCTCTACCACAAGTTTTTGATCACCGAGCCACAGATCTCATTGGAATTATTCACTCTGATGTCTTCGGCCCTTCCAAAGTTCTCTCTCTTGGTGGCAGCCGCTACTTTGTTACTTTTACAAACAACTACTTCGGTATAGTCGTCTATACTTGATGAAGGAGAAGAGAGAAGTCTTCACTCACTTTGTGAATTACAAAATCTGGGCGGAGAAACTTCATGGCAAATCTATTCTTGCTTTGCGGACGGATAATGGAGGAGAGTATGTATCTCATGCCTCTTCTAATTTTTTGAAAGAAAATGGCATCTCTCGTGAACTTACTGCTCCGTACACACCGGAACAAAATGGTGTGGCCGAGAGACTCAATCGGACTTTGAGTGAATGTGCTCGCTCTATGATGGCTGATAAAGGTGTGGATCTAAAGTTTTGGGGGGAAGCTTTTCATTGTGCTTCCTACATCAGAAATAGAGTATAAACCCGAGCTGTTAAGGGTAAGACACCCTATGAAGTATGGATAGGCAGAAAGCCAAATGTCAGTCATTTTAGAGTCTTTGGTCAAATGCTTTATCTAGGATAATCATCCTAATTGGAAGCTTAGTCCAAAATCTGTACTTGGTGTAATTTTAGGCTATGATGATGAATCTGCAGGTTATAGAGTGTATAATCCTCAGAGAGGATGTCTTCAAACAGCCAAGAATACTTAGATTAAGAAGAGAGTCAATATGTGGATGTTTTTAGTATGGATGCAGCTTAAAGGAATGAGAAAATACAACAGTATATCATTGTTGAGCAGGTACCTTTTTCTCCATCTCCTTCTACTTCCTCTATCTCTTTGCCAAATGTCCCTGGGCCATTAGATCCTACTTCGCGAGCTGCTCCTACCACTACACGATCTCTACAAAACATTAGGGGATGAACAGTTCTCGCGTCATATTTTCCGGGGGGAAGAAGGCAAAGCAGCCGCCTTTGAGGCGACCGAGTGGAGGGTGCTTTTTCAGGAAGCACAGAGGAGGTGCTTACTATTCAGGAAGCCATTTCCATTCTTGAAAAGAATCATTGGATCTCGGCTGTAAATGATGAGATAAAGTCAATTATGGAAGCCCAAACTTAGGAACTTGTGGAGCTCCCACCAACCGGAAGGCTATCGGTTGTAAGTGGGTCTTCAAATTAAAATTGAATCGTGATAGTACAATTGAGAGATATAAAGCTAGATTGGTCGCTAAGGGATTTAGTCAGAAGGAGGGAATTGATTATGAAGAGACCCTCTCTCCTGTGGTTCACTTTCCTACTGTTAGGATTTTGCTAGCTCTTGCTGCAATAGAGGATATGGAATTGCATCAAATGGACGTTAAAACAACTTTCTTGCATATTGATTTGGAAGAAGTAATTTATATGAAGCAGCCAAAGATATATGCAAAAAAAGGGAAAGAAAATCTGGTCTATAAACTGTTGAAGTCTTGTATGGTCGGAAACAAGCTCCAAACAATGGAACCTGAAGTTAGATGAGTTTTTAACCAATCTTGGCTTTACCAAGATCAGTTCAGATCATTCAGTTTATGTAATGCAAGGTGAGGATGGAGTGATTTATGTGGCTGTGTATGTAGATGATTTGCTGTTGATTAGCAAATTTATCAATGAAACTAATAAAATAAAAGCAGATATGAATTCTCAGTTTGAAATGAAGGACTTGGGTGAGGCTAAGTATATTCTAGGAATTCAGGTACAAAGAGATAGGAAACGAAGAATTATTTATCTAACTCAGAAAGAAGCAATCTGGAACATTCTAGAAAAGTTTGGTATGTCAAAAGCTAAGACGAGTGCCACCCCTATGGAATTCAGGCAGAAGTAGGAGGGTACGGAAACGAATGGTGGTGTTTTGGTTGATGATTTCTTGGATTCATGGGAGGCAGATTCTATCTCCTCCATTCCTTACAGGCAGATTGTCGGAAGCCTTATGTATTTCATAAAATGTATTTGTCCAGACATCACAACCACGGTTGGAGCCTTGAGCCAAAGCCTGCAAAATTCGAGGAAGTGGGACTATGAGGCAGCAAAGAGAGTTTTTCCCTATCTTCCAGGAACTCGAAATCTTAGACTCTCTCTTAGTGGAGAGGAAGTCAAAATTCATACATCGAGCGATGCGAGCTACGGAGATATGCCCAGCCGACGCTCCACCACCGGATACATTCTGAATATCGGCAGTGGAACTTGCTGCTGGAGAAGTTAACTTCAAAAGGTATCAACTCAATCTACTATCGAGGCTGAGTACATGGCTGCCAGCTTTGTAGTTAAGGAGATACTTTGGGTAAATTCTCTTCTTCAAAAGCTTCTCTTAATGCAATCTGGACCAAAAATAGTGTGGTGTGACAATCAGGTAGCAATCACTTTTGCATCTAATCCCAGTCATCAGTTTAAGAGTAAGTGTTGATTTGAGGCAGCTGGTGCCCCCGAATAAGAAGAAGAAGCAGCAGCAGTTGCCATAATCACAATCAAAAATACAAGAGAGGAAACTCTCATGAATGCCTACAAATGAACGACTTCACAATGAAGTCCCAAGCAAACGAGACACACACTAGGTCTGCAAATTTGCCAAAACTAAGAAAATAAACCAAAAAAACCACATGCAGATTTTTACAACAATCTGCCAAAAGATCATAATGATCTTACAATTCAAAATTCCAAAAAGCTGCTTTGCAGTTTTTCCATACAAGGAATTCCTAACTCTAAATTATTCTAAGTCCAACATATACAAAGTGAACCTACACTTGATCTACACCGTAGCACAATTACCGTGGTCTGCCGGTACACTTAAACATTAATCAAACTAAACCCCGCCGTCAACCGTACAAGTATTTACACCAATCCTTAACCCTAGTCGCCGCTAAAGTACGAAGTCAAAGTTCGTCTCCTGAAATGACGGCTCGGTCAATATTTCTCTTCCAAAAACGAGAGCGAACTTTGTTCGCCGTCCGCGCATTCATTCATCACCGAAGATGAACCTCCACGTGTAAATTTGGTCCCTCAAGTAAATTTGTACTTTATCAACCAACTCAACCAAGCTTGACTTCCCACGGACCGACACGTGTACATGGAGTGTACCGAATCTGTGAACTCCCTTTGGAGTTACATACCACACCAAATCTTGTCTACGTAGACTCAGTTTGTACACAAAACCGACTAAGTCTATAATCTCTTTCTCACACTGAGATTCAGAGAGGACTAAAGGTTTCTAAAGCTTACACTCCCCTAAACCTTTAGACTCTCTCAGCCACTAAGTCCACATGCCTCTCTACAAAATTTCAATTTAGGTGCAGGTAAAAGCTTAGTCATCATATCTGCTACCATCATCTCATCCGGCAAATAACTAAGTTTCAAAATTCTGTTCATCACCTTCTCTCTTACAAAATGTAGCTTGATATCAATGTGCTTGCTTTTAAAATGATGACTAGGGTTAGATGCAATTTCTATAGCTGCCTGGTTGTCACACCACACTATTTGAGGTCATGATTGCATGAAATGAAGTTCTTGAAGGAGAGACTTTACCCAAAGTAACTCCTTGACACCTGAGCTGGCTGCCATGTATTCAGCCTCCATTATAGACTGAGCTGTGACTTTCTGAAGCTTGCAGCTCCAGCAGCATGTTCCACTTCCAATCTTCAAAATGAATCCAGTGGTAGAGTGGCGGCTTGGCATATCTCTGTAACTCGCATCGCTCCAAGTCTGAATTTTTACTTCATCTCCGCCGAGAGCAAGCCGCAGATTCCGTGTCCCTGCAAGATACCGAAGAACCCTCTTTGCTGCCTCCCAATCCGATCTCCTCGGATTTTGTAAACTCCGACTTAAAGCACCGACTGTTGCCGCAACATCCGGACGTGTGCAGTTCATGAAGTAGATTAGGCTGCCGACAATCTGGCGGTATGGAATGGCAGCCATAGAATCTGCCTCCCCTGATTCCAAGGTGTCATCAAAAATGACTCCTCCATCGGTCTCCGTGCCTTCCACCTTTTTTTTAAATTCCATGGGAGTGGCACTTCTCTTTGCCTCTGCCATGCCAAACTTTTCAAGCATGTTCCCAATCGCTTCTCGCTGCGTTAGATAGATTATTCTCCGATCTCTATCCTTTTCTACTTGAATTCCGAGAATATACTTTGCCTCCCCTAAATCTTTCATCTCAAATCTGGAATTCAAGGTTGTCTTTATTTTGTTAATCTCATTCATTGACTTACTTAGTAGCAGCAAATCATCTACATACACCGCAATGTAAATAATCCCATCTTCCCCTTCCATAACATAGACTGAGTGATCTGAGCTAATCCTCACAAAGCCGAGACTAGTTAGAAACTCATCTAGTTTCAGATTCCACTGACGTGGAGCATGATTCTGTCTGTACAAGGATTTCAACAACTTACAGACCAGATTTTCTTTCGCTGTCTCTGCATACATTTCAGGCTGCTTTATATAAATTACTTCCTCTAAATCTCCATGGAAGAAAGTCGTCTTAACATCCATTTGATGTAATTCCATATCCTTAATGGCTGCTAAAGACAACAAAATTCTGACAGTTGGAAACCGGACAACCGGTGACAAAGTCTCTTCATAGTCAATTCCCTCCTTCTGACTATAACCTTTTGCAACAAGCCTAGCCTTATATCTCTCAATTGAATTATCCGGATTTAGCTTAACTTTAAAAACCCACTTACAGCCAATTGCTTTTCGATCCGGCGGAAGCTCCACAAGCTCCCAAGTTTGAGCGTCTATTATAGATCGCATTTCGTCATTCGCCGCGGAGATCCATTGATCCTTTTCCGGGGCTAAAAAATCTTCTTGTATGGTGAATGGTTCTATAGTGGTTGCTGAAAATAGAGCATGCTCCACCGGTTCACCTCGCAGCCTGTTGCTTTGCCTTCTTCCCCCCGGATAATCTGAGGCTCGAACTGATGGATCCAAACGTGTCCGCCGAGGAGGAGGAGGAGGAGGAGGAGGTGGAGGATGAGGAGGAGAAGTGGACCGAGTTATTACTTGTTGAACCACGTGAGTGGCCGGAGGATGTATAGGAAATGATCCTCCATTGACAAGTGAGGAAGAACTTGCCGAAGATTGAAGAGGAACATTTTCAAAAATTACATATTCTTGAATTTTGGCATTCTTCTCAAAATCTGTCATGCCAAAAACATCAACCGATTGACTCTTATCCTTAACCTGCATATTCTTGGCAACCTAAAGAGTTTTTCTATCCATATTGTATGCTCTATAGCCTACGGAATCATCATCATATCCCATAAAAATTCCGGGAACCGATTTCGGATGAAGCTTAGAAATAGGAAGATTATCTAAAATAAAGCATTTGCTACCTAAAACCTGGATGTGACTCACATTGGGTTTCCTTCCGGTCCACACTTCATAGGGTATTTTACCTTTTACGGCTCTAGTTTCTATCCTATTCCTTAATATAAGATGCACAAGAGAAAGCTTCACCCCAAAATTTAAAATCTATCCCTTTATCTAACATCATAGATTTTGCACTTTCCGTTAAAGTCCGATTAAGTCTTTCTGATACTCCATTTTGCTCCGGAGTATATGGAACTGTAAATTGACGAGAAATGTCATGTTCCTTTAAATAATCAGAAAATGCATTAGAAATATATTCTCCTCCGTTGTCGAACCGAGGGGAGCGAATCGGCTTCCCGTGAAGTTTTTCCGCCCAAAGCCGAAAGAGCTTGAAGTGAGTAAACACTTCACTCTTCTCCTTCATAAAGTAAACCTTGCTGTAACGGGAGAAATCATCTGTAAAAGTAACCAAAAACAGGCTGCCACTAAGGGAAGGAACTTTTGACGGTCCCCACAAATCCGAATGAGTTACATGTAGTAAATCCGTGGCCCGGTTATCCGCGGTCTGAGGTAGGGGCAGCTTGTGAAGCTTGCCCAAAGCAAAACCATCACATACATGAGAATCTTTTTGTCCTAATTTGACACCATCTATCATATTTTGCTTTACCATTTTATCAAGCCTTTCATGATGAACATGACCGAGCCTCTTATGCCACAAAACATTTTCCGGAAGGACACTGGAGTATGCAAAGTCAATTTCATTAGCCAAGTCCATCCGGTATAACAAGTTTGGGCCTCTAGTTCCTACCAAGGCTACTCTCCCATCTTTGCTTACTACCTTTTTCCCATTCTTTTGCAAAATTTCAAATCCTTTCATTTCAGCCACCGAAGTGGAAAACATTTTTTTTTTTAATTTTGGGATATAAAGAACATCATGTAAGGTTCTCTTTACAATAAGACCATTGATGTCACATGCTAACTCCACGCTTCCCTTCGCCGTAGCCTCCACACCGCTGTCATCCGCGTAATAAATTCGACGAGTGGGAATTAGAGTAAGGGTTTTGAAGTAAGCCCGGTTGCCGCACATGTGAGAAGAGCACCCGGAATCCATAATCCACCCGTTATCTTGAGGTCCCTCCATGAGATCTTTCGCAAGAGCAAAGAATTCATCGTCATCCGATTGCGGAAATCTGACCACATCATCTTTTTCTTCAGCCGGATTATCTTGTTCCATGTCATCAATTGCAAGGAAAGCCGCATTTTTAACCGGCAATTTTGATGCCGGAAATTTTGGTGATGAATTCTTGATCGCACCTTCCATCGCGCACAATAAATTCCTGTTTCACATGCTTTTATAAATGCCGGACACAGCCGGAACACATGACCTTGACCAAAAAATTAGACACATCTATCATATTGCTTATAATTCGGATTAGGAGTAAAATTCCTATTTCCTAAAAATCCAGCCGGCCTATATGTCTGAGCATTGTAAGCTACTGCTGCATGTCTTCCATTCAATGCTATGTGATTTCCCTCTTCTTCTAGAATGTAAGCTTCAGCTACAGCTATATTCCATTTACTCTTCTCTAACCTCTTTAGCTGTTCCCATGCTCCTTTATATTCAGTAGGAAGCCCTCTCATTAAAATCATTGCTTGATGATAGGGAGGAAAAATCCCCCCGGAGCATGCATTTTCTGACAATAGGAGTTTCAAACCACTACAGTATGATTTCATATCACCCCCAGTATATTTATAATCCCAAATTTTTCCAGCGGTTATAACCTCATTCTGCTCAGTAGCTATGACATGAGAATCTCTCAAACTCTTCCATAATTCAGAAGCCATACTGATATGGATATATGTCATATTTAAGTATTCGGACAAATTAAATTTGAGAACATGTAATGCATCCTCATTTTTCTTTCCAAATTCAGGGTCCGTATCCGGAAGAACACCGGAAACCACATCATACAGTTTACTTGCTTAAGTTAAGATATAGTCAAATCAGCCCAATGCATATATTTTTCTCCATTAAACACTAGGATCCGTGAGGGCGGGCCCGTAACCTGTTGATTTGAGGGAGCTGGTGCCCCCGAAGAAGAAGAAGAAGCAGCGGCAGTTGCCATAATCACAATCAAAAATACAAGAGAGGACTCTCTCACGAATGCCCACAAATGATCGACTTCACAATGAAGTCCCAAGCAAACCAGACACACAATAGGTCTACAAATTTGCCACAACAAAGAAAATAAACTAAAGAAATCACATGCAGAATTTGACAACAATCTACCAAAAGATCACAATGATCTTACAATTCAAAATTCCCAAAAACTGCTTTGCAGTTTTTCCATACAAGGAATTCCTAACTCTAAATTATTCTAAGTCCAACATATACAAAGTGAACCTACACTTGATCTACACCGTAGCACAATTACCGTGGTCTGCCGGTACACTTATACATTAATCAAACTAAACCCCGCCGTCAACCGTACAAGTATTTACACCAATCCTTAACCCTAGCCGCCGCTAAAGTACGCAGTCAAAGTTCGTCTTCTGAAATGACGGCTTGGTCAATATTTCTCTTCCAAAAACGACAGCGAACTTTGTCCGCCGTCCGCGCATTCATTCATCACCGAAGATGAACCTCCTCGTGTAAATTTGGTCCCTCAAGTAAATTTGTACTTTATCAACCAACTCAACCAAGCTTGACTTCCCACGGACTGACACGTGTACATGGAGTGTACCGAATCTGTGAACTCCCTTTGGAGTTACATACCACACCAAATCTTGTCTACGTAGACTCAGTCTGTACACAAAACCGACTAAGTCTAGAATCTCTTTCTCACACACGAGATTTAGAGAGGACTAAAGGTTTCCAAAGCCAACAGTAAGCACATTGTTGTTTTGAAAAGTCAGTTACGTGCGTACGCGTCGTTTCGTGCGTACACGATGTTTAGTGAATACAGTACGCGATGTTAATGCCTATGCTATGTGGATTTAATATGGAGGATTGAATGGATTTGCTGATTGGGGGAGTAATGGTACTAATTGTTTTGGGACGTATGGAACTATTTGAGTGGCGTGAACATACATAAGAAAAGGTAAGCAATGTTTAAGTCAAATGAACGGCGGATCGCGAAGCGATCCGATTTGGAATGTTTTGGAAAGGTTCCCCGCAGGTACGAATCATAATGATGACGAAAGGATTTCGAATTGAGAGTGGCGTAAGGGGCACTTATTGGAAATGGACGCCGATAGTACGGACTAATTTGGATGAGGTGACGTCAGCTCGTCAAGTGGATTGTGTGACCACGCGACACGAAATCAAGGATGCCGAACAAGTTCTACGGACGACGGCGCCGTCACTCTGGTGAGGGACGCGAATTCGTGTCCATCACATGATAATTATTTTGGACGGTCCCGATTCGTTTGACGGAATTCGTAAGACTTAGTAAATATTTAATAATGTTTTGTCCTGTGTATTAATTATTAGTGTAGATCTCAGGTACACTCACATTAATAGGGGTATTCGATTGATTACGTACGGCTGGTATGCCTCCGTACAGTAAGTAGTAAGCTGTAGTATATATTTGTAGGACTTAGTAATTTTTAGACTTAGGAACTTTTGGACAAAAACTGTTTTTGCTCCTTTTTGGTAATTTTCAACTGAGGATTGCTCTCAGATATATTAGCAAAATTATCTGAAACTTTTCATCTGTGTTCCTCCTTGTATTGGAAATATCGTGGAAAATTTTCAGACCTAGTGTGTGTCTGGCTTGCTTAGGGCTTCATTGTGAAGTTGGTCAGATTTATCAAAGTTCTGGTAGGCTGTTTTTTCTGCAACTTTGACTGGGTGATGTGGAAATTCTGGTTTGTATATTTATATGAGAATTTGTAGGAATACTTAGTGGCTAAGGAACTATCTTTTTTTGTAGATTAAGCTTTGTTTGGTAATTCTTTAGAATTCTGAGTGGAATCAAAGTAGGCTGTTTTGGGGTAGTCTGTGGTGCTTTCGAGGGGAAATCCATGGCTGAAAATGGCTATGGACAACACACATTGATATCAAGCTACATTTTGTAAGAGAAAAGGTGATGGGAAAAGTTCTGAAGTTGATTTATTTACCGGATGAGCAAATGGTGGCTGATATGATGACGAAACCCTTGCCTACACCCAAATTGAAATACTGTAGAGAGGCATGTGGACTGAGTGACTAGCAGGGTCTAAAGCTTTAGGGGAGTGTTGTTTTTAGAAAGCTTTAGTCCTCTTTATGCCTTAGTTGTGAGGGAGAGAGAGTTGTTCAGAACTTAAGATTATTTTTGGTTTAGTTCGATTCAATACTTACGGAAATTAGTGTGACACTGAAGTTGGGAGTTCACGGTTCATTCACACTTGGGACACGCGTCGTCACTTGAGAGAAATGCGTGAGTATGTCCTCCGTGGACGTACGCAAGTTCGGCAAGACCACGGGACTTCGTGAAGTCACATCTACGGTGCCAAAATTCTCTATTTGGACGGTTGACAGCCGCCGCCAACAAATGCTGACGGGGCGTGACTAGATCACTATCACTTTACGTTGTCTGAACGTTGGTGTAAATATTTGGTATAACATAATTTTGTCTATAGCGAATTAGTTGTTTAGTGTTGAGAATGTGGTTTATGACATTCTTTCAGTACACAGGTATACTCACAATATTTGTTTTGTTACAATGTTTGATGTACGGCTGGAATGCCTCCGTAAAGCTTAGTGTAGTTTCAGTGTAGAGAAGTAGGACTTAGTGAATTTGAGTCATTAGGAACAAATGATATGAAAAACTGTACACTAAATTTTTATAAAAATTAACCTCTGAATATCTCACACATTTGTAAGCACAATTAAGTGAAATTTTGTGTGTATGTTCCTTTGTACGATATCTACACTGTGGTAGATTTGTAATACTATTTTGTCCCTGTATTGAAAGTAATTGTCTGTCAAAGTTGCTATTTTACCTTCGGTATTTGTGGAAGCTTCCTCTCTTGATTTGTTCTACAATGACTACTACTGCTGCTTCTTCTTCATCTTCAGTACAAGCAGTTGTCTCTGAACAACAGTAATTGGGTATTTAAACTGAAACTCAACCCGGATAATGTTGTCCATAGCCATTTTCAGCCATGGATTTACCCTCGGAAGCACCACAGACTACCCAAAAACAGCCTACTTTGAATCAACACAGAATTCTACAGAAATAATAAGCCAAGCTGAAACTCTAAAGAGAGATATTTTTTAGGCTATAAAATGACCTCACAAAGTTTCAGACAAAAATAATAAAAATAGTGATCACATCATCTAGTCAAAGTCGCAGAAAAACAGTGTGCCAGAACTTTGATAAAACTGACAACTTCACAATAAATTTACACACATACCAGACACACAATAGGTCTGCAAATCTGTAGCAAGGTAGACAATAGAAGGAGGAACATACATGCAAAATTTCACATAATTTTGCCAACAGATCTGAGAGCAATACTTAGACAAAATTACCAAAAATGACCATAAACAGTTTTTGGTACAGAAAGTTCCCTATCTTAAAATGACTAAGTCCTACAAATGTAAACTAGAGCTCACTACTGAACGTACGGAGGCATACCAGCCGTACGCTATCTACCAGCTACCTCAATTAATGTTAGTATACCCGAATACTTCAAGGTATGTCAAAATGAGTAAAAGTACACTAATAACTAATTCACAAAAAGACAAAACAATGTTTAACCAAATATTTACACCGACAACAAAATCGTATGCTGAGTCATTGCGTGTAAGTCAACAAGACTCTACGAATCTCGTAAATCAATCCGAGCCGTCCAAAAATAGATATTGTATGATTGACGCGATTTCGCGTCACCACTACTTGAAAAATACCGGCGGCCTTTGTGCGCCGTCCGTCGCTCTTGTTCGGCACCCTCGATGTCGCGCCACGTGATCCCGAATTCCACTTGACGAAACGACGTCAAACCATCCAAATTTGTCTGTACTGCAATTACGTACTTCGCCATAAATTACGCCTACCAATTTTAAGTAATCTTGTAAAATAAGCTTCTTTATACCGTCGCGTCCTTTTCCATAAATGCCACTTGTCGCATTATGTTTCGTACGTGCGACGTACCATTTTAGTCTCTTCGAATATTTTACGTCGGATCGCGTCGCAATCCGCCGTCCATTTCTTAACGCATTCCGCGCCACTCATTTACTCCATCACGTCCCTTTAATTTTACTCATACATTTACTCCCCCAATCCACAAATCCATTCGAACCTCCATTTGTATAACCACATTACTTTTGGTAATAACATACGCACGAAACGTCGCGTGCGCACAAAACATGGCGTACGCACGAAACTGCGTTTTCAAAACAACAGATAACACCATTGAGCGCTACAAGGCTCGGTTAGTGGCTAAAAGATTCACTCAAAATGAGAGAATTGACTACGAGGAGACATTTGCCACTGTCGTCAGGTTTCCCTCCGTCTGGATATTTCTCAGTCTACGGCAGCAGAAGACATGGAAGTACATCAAATGGACATCAAGACAACCTTCCGACATAAAGAGTTAGAAGAGGAGATTTTTATGCGACAGCTCGAAGGATTTGTGGAGTAAAGGGAGTAGAGCAAGGTATGTCGATTGATCAAATCTTTGTATGGGCTAAAACAGGCGCCCCAACAATGGAATAAGAAGCTCAATGATTTTCTTACAGGTTTGGGATATATTCTGATCAGCTAAGATCACTAAATTTATTTGTTTGAAGATGAGGAATGAATTATCTTCATTGCAATTTATGTTGATTATTTGCTTGTTTTAAGTAAATCTATAGATAAAATTAATAAGTTAAAAAATGATCTAAAATGTAGATTTGAGATGAAGGATATGGAAGAAGCAAGGTATATTTTGGGAATTCTGGTAGAGATGGACAGAGATAGAAAGATAATCAGATTAACTCAGAAGGAGGCCATGGGAAACATGTTATAACGATTTTAAATGGATAAGGCTAATAGTTGTACCACTCGAATGGAACTAAAAAGGGGAAGTGAGGGGAGTTTTGAAGAGGGAGTTATAATCTAAAACGATGAGTTAGGCCCTGAAGAGAAAAAATTTATGCAGACAATTCTTTATAGACAAGTATTGGGCAGCCTTATATATTTTATGAATTGTACCCGGCCATATATAGCCGCAACTGTAGGAGTACTAATAGGAGTCTCAGTGTTCCTACTAAGAAAGATAGGGAGGAAGCTAAGAGAGTTCTTAGATATCTCATAGGGACTAGCAATCTATGGCTGCATTTGGGTGGGAACAATACCTACATCACCACTTGGAGTGATGCCCGCTATGGGGATGCTCGTATGAAGAGATGCACGTCTGGGTATGTATTTTATGTGGGTGATAGGGCTTGCTGCTCTAGCAAAAGGTCATTGCTCATTCCACCATGGAGGCTGAGTACATGGCCTCTTGCTTTGCTGTAAAATAATGAATGTTGGTCAAGTCCTTGTTTGGTGAGCTTGGTCATCGTAAGAGTGGTGTCCATAAAGTGTTCTGTGATAATCAGGCAACCATTGCCATTTTTGCCAATCCTAAACAACACTTTAAAGCCAAACATATGGACATTAGACTTAGCTTTGTTAGGGAGAAGGTAGAAGACAAAGTAATCAATTTAGAGTATAGACCAAATAGTGAAATGGTTGTAGATATGATGACCAAACATGTGCCTTCCCCTAAACTAATTTTTTGCAGAGAGAAGTGTTGTCTTAAATTGAAGAGTAACTACAAAATAATTGGAGTGTATTTTTCAATATTTTCTAGTTTAGAACATGTAAATGAAAATGCAGGAAAGAAGCAGAGGCAGTGCGCCTCTAACTCCTCTCTTCTACTCCCACACTTGTCGCAACCAGTGAAGGTTAGAGAGGGAGCTAGAGCCATGACTGCCTTTGCTCTCTAGAGAGAGAGACAAGCAATAGTTTTTTGGTAGGTTTACCAAAAGTTACTTGACGGACCCAGGATTTGATCCTACTACCTAACGTTCATTAATGTCAACAGTAGTCGTTAGCTTTGTCCTATAGTCTAAGACCAGTGCTGAGGTATATAGGGTTCGTTGAATATTTATAGATGTACACATAGTTAAATTCATTTAACGACGCGAATAGACTTCTGGGACATAGACAGAGTTAGAGTATAAGTACGGTTTACGGTACTTCGCGAAACAAATATCGCGCATTTATTTTGACGGCTAGAGTTGAAAGTCGGTTTTGATCTAACGGCCACGATAGGTGTTGAGATCGCAGAATAGGCGTTTTGGCGGTTTTCGGTCACCACCAAGTCAAGTGACACGTGACACAACCTCATAGGCTTGGAACATCTCTGGACAATATGGGAACAAATTCGGATATGGCAGACGTCGACATTTTGGCCATGCCGTACGATGGCCGTACAAAAAGTACTCTGCACTTGTACCTTTCTGTACGACAAAGTATTCTGATTGGTGTCGTACTATAGTAGTAGAGGGTTTAGAGAGGGATTTAGGACTTAGAAAATGTGGTAGGTAGCCGCTTCTCTCCCAGAGTGCTTTTGTACAAAAGGTCAACTTTGACCCTTCATAACGTATTGCTCAGAGGAGCAAATTCAGAGATTCTTTTTGCTATCAGCTAAGAGGAGTCTTTCTTTTCACAAGGGTGAAGGTGGTCAGAGTTTTTGTTTGCCAAGGTGGCAGTTATTCTTGTTGAAATACAAAGGGGTCAGGGTTATCCTAGGGGCTTTGTGTGAGCTACCCATTCTGAGGACCTATGGAGGTCTCACAATTGCACCTAGTGCGAGTCCACCTCTTGGTGCGAGTCCTCCTCTTAAAGCGATTCCTCCTTCTGGTGCGAGTCCTCCTCTTGGTGGAAGTTGTCTATTGAATGCCTCTTCTTGGTAGGAGTCCTCCTCTTTGTGCAAGTATTCCTTTTGGGGCGCATCCTCCTAAAGCTCTAAGTCCTCCTCTTGATGTGAGTCCTTTTTTTGGTGCGCATCCTGCTTTTGGTGCGAATTCTCTTTTTTGTGCGAGTCCTCCTAAAGCGAGTTCCCCTCCTAAGGTGAGTTTGCTTTGTGGTGTGAGTCGTTCTCGTGGTGCAATTTAGCCTTGTACCAATTTGCTTCCTAGTGCGAGTGCTTCCCTAGGTGCAAATCGTATATCCGGTACAAGTACTTCTTTTTGTGTGAGTCCTCCTTTAGGTGTGACTCCTCTTGTGGGTGCGAGTCATCCTCCTCGTGGGACTCCCCTTCTTACTACGCGTCCACCTCTTGGTGCGAGTCCTCCTCTAGGTGCGATTCCTTCTCTTGGTGAAAGTCCTCCTCTTGATGCGAGTTCCCCTCTTGGTGAAAGCCATTTTTTTGTCACGATTCTATATTTTGGTCCAAGCCCTCCACCTAGTATGAGTCCGCGTCTTCGTTCGAATCCTCCTCTTTGTGCGACTCCTTCTCATGGTGTGAGTCCTCTTCATGTTGGAGTCCTCCTTCTATGAGTCCCCCTTCCGGGTAGAGTCCTCCTCGTGGTGCGAGCCCGCTTCCAGGTATGATTTATTCTCCTCGTTCGAGTCGTTCCCGTCGTGTGAGTTCTCTTGTTAGTGCAAGACCTCCTCTTGGTGCGAGTGCTCGTTTTGGTGCGAGTCCTTCACTTGGTGTGGGTCAACTTCCATCTACGACGCCTCCCCTTAGTGCTTATACTCTTCTTGGTGCAAGTCCTCCTCTTGGTGGGAGTTCCACTCTTGGTGTGAGTCGTCTTCCCAGTGCGAGTACTTCTAATATGAGTCCTATTTCTGCAACGACACCTCATATTCTTGCGAGTCCTCTTCGTGGTGCGAGTCCTCTTTTTAGTGCGAATCCTTTTCTTGGTGCGAGTCTGCCTCTTCGTGCGAGTCCTCTTTTTGTTTGGAATCCTCCTCGTTGCGCAAGTCCACCTCCTCATTCAAGTTTTCCACTTTGTGCAAGTCATCCTTTGTGTGTGAGTCTTGTTCTTTGTGCAAGCCCTTCTCTTGGTGAAGGTCCTCCTCGTAGTTCGAGTCCTCTTGTGGAGTAAGTTCTCTTTTTTGGTGCAATTCATCCTCTTGGTCTTAGTCCTCTTCTTAGTGCGAGTCCTCCTCTTGGTCGGAGTTCTCCTCTAAATGCGAGTCCTCCTCTAAATGGGATTCCTCTTTGTGGTGTGAGTCCTCCTCTTGGTGAGAGTCTTTCTCTTGGTGGAAGTCCGCTTCATGGTGGAGTCCTCCTCTTTGTGTGGGTCCTCTTTCTAGATTGAGTCCTCCTCGTGGTGCAAGTCCACTTTCTGATCTGATTCCTCCTCTTGGTGTAGTAATACTCTTGGTGAGAGTTCTCCTCTTAGTGCGAGTCCACTTGGTGCAAGTCCTCCTAGTCTGAGTTCTCCTCCTAGTGCGAGTCCGCTTTGTGGTGGGAGTCTTCTTCGTAGTGGGAGTTCCCCTCTTCTTATCTTGGTGGGAGTCCTCCTCCACATGCAATGGTGCGAATTGTTTTCTTGGTGGGAGTCCTCATCTTGGTGCGGATCCTCATGCTTATGCTAGTCATCCACGCACTAGGAGTCCCCTTTTTAGTGCGAGTCTTACTTTTGGTGCGAGTCCTCTAGGTGTGATTCCTCGTTTTTGTGCTAGTCCTCTTCGTGCGGGTCGTTTGTTTGGTGTGAGTCTTTATTTTAGTGGGAGTCCCCGTTTTTGTGTTATTCCTCCTACTGGTGGGAGTCCCCCTTTTGGTGCGAGTCCTCTTCTTGTCACTCCCCTTATTTTCTAGTCTATCTTTTGCTTCAGTCCTCATTTCTCTCTACAAAAAATCACTTTGGGAGAAGGGGCATCTCTGTGAATTTATTGCTCCATACACACCGGAAAAAAAGGGTGTGTCCGAGAGACTTAATCAGACTTTGACTAAATGTGTTCGCTCTTTGATGGCCGATAAAGGTGTGGATCCAAAGTTTTGGGGGGAAGCTTTTCATTCTGTTTCCTACATCAGAGATAGAGTGGAAACCCGAGCTGTTAAGGGTAAGACACCTTATGAAATGTGGACAGGCAGAAAGCCAAATGTTGGTCATTTTAGAGTGTTTCGTAGCAAATGTTTTATCTTAGATAATCATCCTAATTCGTAGCTAAGAGCAAAATTTGTACCTGGTGTCTTTTTAGGCTATGATGATTAATTTGAAGGTTATAGAGTGTATAATCCTCAAAGAGGATGCCTTCAAACAGCCAAGAACATTCAAATTAAAGAACAAAGTCAATTTGTGGATGTTTTTAGTATGGATGCAGTTGAAAGGAATGGGAAAATACAAGAGCATATCATTCTTAAGCAGGTAGCTTCTACTCCATCTTCTTCTACATCCTCTACCTCTCTCCCAAATGCTTTTGGGCAGTCAGATCCTCTTTCTAGAGCTACTCCTTCTCCTGATCCTCCGACTAATCGACGCCTGTTGCCGTAGACTATAGGACCAACAATTCTCGCGTCAGATTTTGCGGGGGGAAGAAGGCAAAGTAGCTTTCTTTGAGGCGACCGAGTGGAGAGTGATTTTTCTGCAAGCACAGGGGAGCCGCTTACTATTCATGAAGCTTTTTCCGTTCCTCAAAAGGATCATTGGATCTCGGCTCAAATGACGAGATAAAGTCAATTATGGAAGCCCAAACTTGGGAACTTGTGGAGCTCCCACCAAACCGGAAAGCTATCGCTTGTAAGTGGGTCTTCAAATTAAAATTGAATCATGATAATAAAATTGAGAGATATAAAGCTAGACTGGTCGCTAAGGGATTTAGCCGGTAAAAGGGAATTGATTTTGAAAAGACCTTCTCTTCGTGGTTTGTTTTCCTACTGTTAGACTTTTGTTGTCTCTTACTACAATAAAGGATATACAATTGCATCAAATGGACGTTAAGACGACTTTCTTGCATGGTGATTTGGAGGAAGTAATTTATATGAAGCAGTCAGAGATGTAAGCAAAAAAAGGGAAAAAAAATCTGGTCTGTAAACTGTTGAAGTCCCTGTATGGTTTGAAACAGGCTCCAAGACAATGGAACCTGAAGTTATATGAGTTTTTAACAAATCTTGGCTTTACTAGGATCAGTTCAGATCATTGAGTTTATATAATGCAAGGTGAGGATGGAGTGATTTATGTGGCAATGTATATAGATGATTTGTTGTTGATTAGCAAATTTATCAATGAGATTAAAAAAATAAAAGCTGCTCTGAATTCCCGGTTTGAAATGAAAGACTTGACTGAGGCTAAGTATATTCTAGGAATTCAGGTAGAAAGAGACAGGAAACACAAAATTATTTATTTAACTCAGAAAGAAGTAATCGGGAACATGCTAGAAAAGTTTGGCATGTCAGAAGCAAAGGGGAGTGCCACCCCTATGGAATTCAAGCAGAAGTTGGAGGGTACGCAAACAAATGGTGGTGTTTTGGTTGATGATTTCTTGGATTTAGGGGAGGCAGATTCTATGTCCTCCATTCCTTACAAGCACATTGTCGGAAGCATGATTTATTTCATGATCTGTACTCGTTCGAACATCGCAGCGGCGGTTGGAGCTTTGAGCCGAAGCCTGCAAAATCCGAGGAACACGGACTATGAGGCAGCAAAGAGAGTTTTTCGTTATCTTGCAGGAACTCGAAATCTTAGACTCTCTCTCGGTGGAGAGGAAGTCAAAATTCATACATGGAGCGATGCGAGCTACAGATATATGCCTAGCCGACGCTCCACCACCGGATATATTTTGAAGATCGGAAGTGGAACTTGCTGCTGGAGCAGCAAACTTCAGAAGGTAACAGATCAGTCTACCATGGAGGCTGAGTACATGGCTACCAGCTCGGCAATTAAGGAGTAACTTTGGGTAAAGTCTCTCCTCCAAGTGCTTCTCTTTATGCAATCAGGAACACAAATAGTGTGGAGTGATAATCAGGCAGTAATCGCTATTGCATCTAATCCCAGTCATCACTTTAAGAGTAAGCACATTGATATCAAGCTACATTTTGTAAGAGAAAAGGTGATGGGAAAAGTCTTGAAGTTGAGTTATATGGCGGATGAGGAAATGGTGGCTGATATGATGACGAAACCTTTACCTGCTCCCAAATTGAAGTTCTGTAGAGATGCATGTGGATTGAGTGACTAGCAGAGTCTAAAGCTTTAGGGGAGTGTTGTTTTAGAAAGCTTTAGTCCACTGTGTGCCTCAGCTGTGAGGGAGAGAGAGCTGTTCAGGACTTAAGTTATTTTTGGTTGAGTTTGGTTCACTACTTACCAAAATTAGTGTGACAGTGAAGTTGGGAGTTCACGGTTCATTCACACTTGGGACACGCGCCGTCACTTGAGAGAAATGCGTGAGTATGTCCTCCGTGGACGTACGCAATTTCGGCAAGACCACGGGACTTCGTGAAAACAGTTCTACGGTTCCAAATCCTCTAATCGGACGGCTGACAGCCGCCGCCAACAAATACTGACGAGGCGTGACTAGATCACTATCACTTTACGTTGTTTGAACTTCGGTGTAAATATTTGGTAGAACAGAATTTTTTCTGTAGTGAATTAATTGTTTAGTGTTGAGAATGTGGTTTATGACATACCTTCTGTACACAGGTATACTCACATTATTTTTTGTGTTAGAGTGTAAGATGTACGGCTGGAATGCCTCCGTACAGCTTAGTGTAGTTTGGGTGTATAGAAGTAGGACTTAGTGAATTTGATTCATTAGAAACATATGATATGAAAACTGTAGACTCAGTTTTATGTAATTTCATTTCTCAATATCTCAAAGATCTGAAAGCGGAATTGGATGATATTTTGTGTGTGTGTTCCTTTGTATGTTATCTACACTGTGGTAAATGTTAAGAACCATTGGGTTATTGAACTGAAAGTTATAGTCTGTCAAAGTTGTTGTTCAGCCATCGGTCTTTATTGAAGCTTCCTCTCTTGATTTGTTCTACAATGACTACTGCTGCATCTTCTTCATCTTCAGTGCCAGCACTTGTCTCAGAACAACACAAACGTCATAATGACATAAAATTGTACATTTGTCATATTCTGTATGTGTACCTAAAAGATATGTTTACGATAACTACGATTCGCTGTGCAATAAATGTTTAACGTTAATAACAACGAGCGTTGTAATTTTGTTCTTTTTGTACGGATATTTAATTTTCACGATGGCGTACGATTTTTAATATTTTGTACGACCGTACGACGATTATTCCATTTTTCTTGTTCCCAAATTGGCATTAACGACGAAATTAGAATACACCTTTAAAAAAAAAAAAAATCATGATTAGCATCAATTACCGTAAGTTTTCTTCGACAATATTTAAGCTTTGACACTAATAACGATTCACGGTGTAGTATAGTACCGTTTTAAATAGTTTGGCTTACGATTGGTGTTTGACCGTGCAAAATTGTACCGTATTAACTAAAAAAGTACAAAAATGATTTAATGCATACATCTATGATGTAACTGCGTTTTCACAAACCACGTAGTGCAAACGTCATAATGACATGAAATTGTACGTTTGTCATATTCTGTATGTGTACCTAAAAGATATATTTTTGATAATTACGATTCGTTGTGCAATAAATGCTTAACGCTAATAACAATGAGCGTTGTAATTTTGTACTTTTCCCGTTACGGGCGGGCACGATTAGTCGGGAAAAATCGAGTTCCGGTTAACTTTTATTTTTGTAAACGCTTGTCGATTAACGGTTAACAATTTTGGAGTGTGACATAACCAGGTCGGGCGTCGGTTACTCAGATTTTGAAAAAAAAACTGTCGGTTTTGGTTGTGTGAATTTCTGACTTTTGCGACCTCTAACTCGATGTTATTGGTTTTCGAGAGGCACGGGGAAAACAGAGGTCGCAATCGGGATCCTGAATCCGTACCTGACTTCCCGCGTCGGATCCAGAATGGATTCGGGTGCCAAATTTTGGGGGCAGGTCGGATTCAGCCGGGTGATACGGAAAAAAAATAAAAAACAAATTCAGGTACGGCCTGTTAAGCAAAAAACGAAAAAAAAATGAAGGTTTCGTATGTAACATTCCACTATCGCACACCGTGTATCGTTATTAGTGTTAACAATTTTTCCACCACTTAAAAGTGTCTTTTCTTCAGACACACAAGTCTGATTTTCAATTTGAATACGCCATTAAGAAGCTGTGAATGTTACCTTTCAATCTTAACCGTCAAATCCACAATCCGACAAGTGTGTACGGAGAACAGATGGTTTAAGAGAAGGAAAAAACATTAACACTAACAGCGATTAATGGTGTACGGTCCAATATAGTACACCGAGAATCGTTATTAGTGTCAATTTTTAAATAGTGTTGAAGAAAATTTACCCTAATCGATGCTAATTAAGAATTTGAAATTAAAAAAAAAATGTATTTTAATTTCGGTGTTAATGTTAATTTGGAACAACAAAAATAGAATATTTGTTGTACGATTATATACATTAATTTATGTATCCGTACAAAATATTAGAAATTGTACACCATCGTGAAATTTAAATATCCGTACATGTCAGACTAATTTACGTGTCAGACTAATCCCGTTTTTTTAGCGCACGTTCCTATGCGTGCGCGTCTGATTTAATTCATTTTTTGTAAAATTTTCACTTGAAAAAGGTACAATTATGTACGGTCTGACATCGACCATACACCAAACTATTTATATATTATTGTACTTTCATTCTTTACGTTATTTTGTACGGTTTCTTAATTAACGTCAAGAAAAAATTAAAAGGAATTGATCATGACAGTGACCCTTTTGGTTGCACTCGGTTATTACGTCATTTTGTCATAAAACGTACATTTGAAGTACACACAGGTATAAATAAAGCATCGTTGAGTACAAATTTGATGGTCAACCGGTGGAACAACTTCGATTTTAAAAATATTGTTTCAACCGCTTAAAATTCTGCCGCGCTTGCGAACGTCGACCGTCATATAAAAATTAGCAATTCACACTGCCGGCAAACGTTTACGGTAACCAAACTGTGGCAACCACATGTAAATAAAAAGTGTTGCAAACAGTCACTTTTTGTCGTTACGTAAGCTCCACGGTGAGATCACTTAGGGTGAAGTTCCATCAAGCGAAAAGTGGCATAGTTTACAGAAATCCGCGACGTTCCATACCAAATCGTACCGCCTATTTTCTTTTTATACGAAAAACAACATTACAGAGAATCTCGCCAATACTCTCCGAAATTCTTGGAGGTAATACTCGTTGTCGGATGTTCATCTGCGAAGAGTTCGATTCAATTTTCTCTGTAACTGTCAACCCACCTCGAGGAGGTGGGTTGGCAGATACACAAAAAAAAAAAAAAGGTGACACGCTGGACGATTAAGCTACGTGTCATGTTGCAAAACCAACGAAAAATCTTAAGATTTTGACATGACACGCGCTTTCCAAAGTACAACCGAAAATACAAAAGAAATTTTGTAACATTCTTTCGTCACGCTATTTTCGGTAACCTTTGTTCGACACACTATTTCTCTCAAAGGACTTTCGTTATGTTCAAAAAAAAAAGCCTAAAAAATGAGCAGGCGTACAGACAGGCGTCTGCAAAAGTATAAAAGTTTTGTCGAGGTACGCAGGTGCATAGTACGAAAATGAAGATTTGATGTAAACTTTGTCGGTGCCTAAAATCTGAAAGATTTTCACCATCAGGTCATAACTTGCGTGGCGCCAGTCAATGTATAACACGTGTTTTACAAACTCTACGTGATGGAACTTCGACTAAGGGTGGACTTCCATTACGCTTCTCAATAATTGTACGAAAATTTTTACTGAAGGGCGTGCCTTCCATTAGGTCGCGTTTGTAAACAACTTTTTTTTTGCGTGGTTCATTCTGGATGGTAACACGTAGGCCACTATTAGATTCTTAAAATCTTCAAAGAATCCTAAATTGCAAAGTCTAAACGCAGTATCTGTATAAGCGGAGGTAATATTTGTATTACCAGGAGGAAATATCTGCAACAACAGACATAATTAATGACTCGTACAGAGGGCATTAATTGTACTACCCAAAATTTCAGAACGCAACGACAACAAGGCGGCGGTAAACTTTGATGGTGAGAGCGTGACAGGACAATTTACGCGGATTCGCAGCCACCATGGCGGAAGGCATGTAGCCCTTGCGACGTGTACGCACATAACCGCACGGTCATTGTGGATTTTTTTTTACTTTTCTACGCGGCCCATTTTTACTTGTTCTGTTTTCGAGAACTATCCTCCCCGTGCAGGGTGTTATCAAACTGTAGGTCTAGTGAGGTGGCGTCTCGGATAGAAAGTGTAATAGCATCCGATGGTCTGAATATACGCCTACAAACTTGGAAATTTTTCTGTAAAGATGTTTTCCTTGGAATTAAAAAAAAATTGTACGAACCTGTACGAAACGGTACGGCCGTCAGTAAAAACTCTACTTTTCGCTAATGGAAGTCCACTCTCATAGCCTGTTCCCACCGGAAAAAAATTCACTTCCGCAACAGACGGACGTTCGAATAATGTACGGCTTTCCGAGCACCGACTTTGTAGATTTCGGAAGTTCTCGGAAAACCGTACAAACGAACTTCCTCAAAATATTGCCGGATATAGAAGTAGGGTAAAAGTTGCGTCTTTTTGTGAAACAGGCCAACGGTAGCCCGAAAAGCTGACGTAGCTAAAACAACATCCGAACGCCTATTTCGTTGTTTTTGCGCGAAAAAACTGCATGACTTTGAGCCACCGTCGTCGTCCTTCGAGCATAGTAAATTTGAAAATCTGCAGGTTTGTTTTCGCGCCTTTGTTTGATGACGTCAAAGCGTGTGACGTGTCATAGGACACCTTCGATCGGAGTTACGTGCCAGAATTTTGGTGTGAACGACACCCGTTTTCCGATGAGTTTTCGGAAAATCATCGGAATGGGCAAAAAGTTACAAATGCTCCGGTGGGAATAAGCTATCAATCGACCTGGTCTGTAGAGTTGGCCGTACGATTACACAAATGTATGACGGAACTTCACTCTTAGCCGCAAAATTGAAATTTAATTGTCTGAGCGTTACATTGAACTTAGACGCAAAGTGAAACGAAACCTCTTGAAACTGAAGTACTATAAGTATTGTACGGAAATATTTACCGCTTCGTACGGAAATATTTCCGATTCGTCGTACACATAGAATATTTTCGCGGACGAAAATATTGCGTCACGCTTCGCGAAACAACATTTCCACGAAATCGACCAGCGTGCGATTCGTACAAATGAATACCGCTCGGCGCTCGCACCGAACCGAACCGACACAAAAGTACAGTATCGAATGAAACAAAACATAACTGACGCGAACCGAACAAAACATTTGATGGCGCGATTTTGGCCGACGCCAATTCGCCCAATATCCTAACATTTCGCTGTCAATGTAAGAGTGTTGATTCGTAGATAGTGTGGCTCAATTACATCGCGGTGACGACGCGCGTTTTTTTCATTTAATTTCAATTGATATTTTTACGCCGGTTCGTTTTATTCATAGTTGTTCAAATCGCACGATTTTTTCCTTTTTTACGATTGAAACGTATAATTCGTGACTTTTGAAAAAATCGTTAAAAAACGTCTACTGTAAACTGAAACTGACTTATTTACGGAAACCTGTAAACAAATTACTGTAACTGGAATTGTTTTACGGATATGTACGGAATAAAACGGGAAATATGCGTCGTAGTTATTGGTACTTTCTGTTCAGTGAACTGAACATAAATACCACGGAAGTTGTACGTTTTAGAATCGAAAATGTACGGACATTTTCGAAAAGAGACGTTGAACGTCACCATAATTTCGCGCGTTCAATTTGAAATTTGTACAGGCGTCTTCTTCATTTTTTTTTGAAAGAAGACGCCATGGAACATTGAAAACGAAACCGCGAGGAAGCCGCTTCCCCATATCCTACCCTCCTCCCTCCCAAGCTTTTGACTATCCTCGCCTCCGGACTTCGTCAAAAGCAATCATGCCCAGAAATCGAGGAGAGGAGTGGATAAATGTCATTAGTTCTTGGTCTGTATTTTTTTTTTTGGAGTAATGCGCTGTCTGCGAGATAGAGAAAGAAGGCAGACAGAAGGCGGCCATGTCTGTCTGTCAGATAGGCTCGGACAGACGAAATTTCACAAAATTTTACCTTTGTGACATTCGAAATTTCACAAAATTTTACCTTTGTGACATTCGAACCCGGGTAAGTCAAATCCGCAGCGTAACCTAAGATGGACGACTGGACTGCCGGTTGGTGAAGAAGTTTCGATAGCGGCGGTGTGTGTGATAAAAATATAAAGGGTTTATTGTTTTACCGCTCATTTAACTAAAAAAACTTGCAAACTGCGTTATATGTAATAGTTTTTTGTTTTTTTATGTACGGAATAGTACGGAAGGAAATTCATTAACGATTTTTTACGATTTGATCAAAAGGTTCAATGCGTTTGTTACGTATAATTCGTCGCGTACGGTACGTTCGCACTAATCGCCGTGAACAACTATGGTTTTATTATATAAGTTTATTTCGTTTCTTGCGTTATAATATTTCCGTACGAGACTTATAGTACACCGTGAATCTCTATTAGCGTAATAAAAAATATAGCGTAATGAAACAATTAGCGTACTTTACGGTAAATTGTGTTTTTTCGGGTACACCATGATACTAATTTATCATGTACTCTAATTTGTAAACTGCTTTGTAAAAAATTTCGGCACATAACATGTCCAGTTGTCCACGCTAAAACATATAGATGTACAAAATTGTTCAAATCGTACGCCGTCGCGTTTTTTTGAAAACTGCGTATGCCGGAAAATATTTACGCAATTATATATTATTATATTTTATGTACTTTTAAGTTTAAAATGGTATGGAATAGTACAGATATGACAGTCCGTACACCACACTATTTAAAAGGGCACTAAATTAGAGTTATGAACCGTATTGAGCGGGGTACCTCAAATAACGTTCAGAAACATTTAGCGTACTTTATTCTATTTGAGAATTTGCCTTAAAAAAAAAGGTACCCCAAATTAGCGTCATGTGCGCGCGATTCGCGGTGTACTTCAGTTTTAAGAGGTTTCCTTTCACTTTGCGTCTAAGTTCAATGTAACAATCAGACGCGATTAAGGGTGTGTCTCCATGTACTCATAACTTAGAGAAAAAACATTGTCTTTTAGCGTAGATCCGGCGGACCCGGGTGTCCCTATGTGTAAAAACGGAATTAAAACTTAAGGGTGTTACGATTGTATACGCTGACATGCGCGTGACGGTTGCCAACGTCTACAATTTGTGATTCTCCAAATTGTTCGTGAGAGGCGGCGAGTCCAAATTGATGTGGCGCCCTCAGAGATTTTTCACGTTTTCGTGTAATGGCATCGGAATCTTCAGATCCCTTGAAATGAAGAAATCCGTACTGAACAGAACCTGACAAAACGAAATAAATTATGTACTTGATGGATGCAAACGGACAAAACGTACCGAATGAAAATTGACAAAACGAAACAAATTATGTACTTTGATGGACGTAGAAGGACAAAACATACCGAATTGTGTCTTTTTTGTCGTCGCTTGAAAAATTACTGCACGTGTGTATAGGTTTTATTATTTGTTTAGCAGAAATACTTTGTTTTAAAAACCATCCTCCCTGTTTTTTGAAGAAAAGTTTGAAGATGACGTTTTTTGGCGTGGCTGTGGGTCGAAGAGCACAAGACGACAACATGTAGTACATTTTAAATTCGATGATGAAGCAAAATGTACTTCTCCTTTTTTCTATTTTTTTGTACGGTTGAAACTTACGCGGTACGGCGCTAAGTTTTAGAGGAAAACGACAGAAAAAAACCCTTACTTAGTCACATGGAGACGCACCCTAAATTTCAATGTTGCAGCTAATTGATCTCACCGTGGAGCTCACATAACGACAAAAAGTGACTGTCTGCAACACTTTTTATTTACATGTGATTGCCGCAGTTTTGTTACCG
Source organism: Zygnema cylindricum (assembly GCA_037447655.1). NCBI lineage: Eukaryota > Viridiplantae > Streptophyta > Zygnematophyceae > Zygnematales > Zygnemataceae > Zygnema > Zygnema cylindricum. The sequence continues at coordinate 190,182 of JBBHKE010003256.1, forward strand.
TAAACGTTCGCCGGCCGTGTGAATTGCTAATTTTATTTTGACGGTCGACGTTCGCAAGCGCGGCAAAATTTTAAGCGGTTGAAACAATATTTTGAAAGTCAAGGTTGACCAACCGATTAACCGTCAAATTTGTACTCAACGGTGCTTTATTTGTACCTGTGTGTACTTCAAACGTACGTTTTTTTACAAAATGACGTAAGTGACTATGCGCAACCAAAAGAGTCACTGTCATGATCAATTCCCAAATTAAAATCATGTATCCTCTTTGAGGAAAAAAATCAAAATTTTAAAAACCCAAATTAGAGTTATTGACACTAATAACGATTTGCGGTGTACTTACCTGACCGACGCGAATGGACCCGATTCCGCGCCCAACCGTTTCCAAAAAATATAAAACCAAAAACCATCTGACGCGGCGAAAGCAACTTGCGCCGACAAAGTGCCACACGTCATACGATAGAGCCATTCCGAACCAGGACAACGCAAACCGTACAATCATCTTTTAATGCGCACACTCACTAGCACTGGATCTGAATAGAAAACAAAACGAAGTGGGCGACGTGACGCGCGACCAAATTTGACCAGCAGTACGGAATTGACATTAACATCGACAGTGGTTTTTTACTTTTTACATTGCAAAACCTCAAGTGACTGATCTACAGTAAAGCATCTCCCCAGCCGACACGTGTTACGTACCATATTCGTCACTCTATCCACAAACAAGGGGTATTGCAGGCATGTCCCCAACCGTGAAACCGTTAGCGGCGTGATAAAATCTATGCTCACGGAGTCACGGGCCACCGCGGTGGTTAAAGCGACATCCAGACTCTCGAAGTCCACTCCGTACACTTCTAAAAGTAGCATAGAGAGCTTCATCCAGCTCAGCGCACGTGTCACAGGTCATTACGAAGATTCATACGGTGACATTTTAAGCGACACGCGTCGCAATATGTCCGACATTTCGACGTGTGACATATTTCAAAAAATTGATCGAACGGTGAGGATTCACCCTTTTACTGTGTATCGATTTTTAATGTCAGGTATTTTTATTTTTTTTAGGACGCCTCGTCAAGCTTAAGCGTTTGCGCCAGTAGCAAATTCGAAATTAGGGTTTCTAAAATTATTTGTCAATAAATATTTTGTTTTTGTTAGATCACACCGTAAATGACGTCACCGACAAACTCGACAGTTGGGCACCCAAAGTCCCAAACTTGCCGCACGTATAATTTACACGAAACGACAAAACTATTGCGAATACAGCTGTAATTACCCGGAGAAGTTTTCAGCTTATATTTGGTTTTTGTGCGAAAATGTACGGAAAGTGGAAACGCTGTTGTCTCATGTATTTTTATTTTTTTGTGCGTACTATAGGTAAATTTTCCACGTATTTTACGTATGATATGGAAAAATCACATATAGAGTAGACGTTGCTTTCCGCACTTTAATGTCGATAAAGTGCAGGCATGATTTCCGTACATATCGCACGTTAAGCGACGCACGTTCATTGAAACTTCCTTAAAATTTTCATCGCCTACCATACTTTTCCGTACACTCTTCCGTGTATACTGTACTTTATACGATAAAGCGGTGTACGGTACTCCAGTTGCCATGAATTTTGTCGTTTCTGAGCATTTTCTCTCTCTCTTTCCATCCTTTCCAGGAACCCGACAACTTTTCCTTCGCAAAAAGCCTTACAATTTCTTTTTTGACCGTTTTGTTTTGTTTTTTTCGCTGCTCAATTTTTTACAATTTGAGTAATCTATATTTCTCCGTATAAGATATACTTACAATATAAGATATTTTTCGTACTGCAGACTACAGCAAAAAGAAAAGTTCGAAAGTGTGAGATTTTTTTTTCAAATAGTTGAAGAATACTGTAAAATCCTATTTTTTTTTTCTTTTTTTTTTCAGTGAATTTCTTTAAAAAAAAACTCTGTTTTTTTCAAAAATATCCATTATCCATTTTTTTTTCTTGCAGTAAAATCCTCTAAACCAACAGTTTTTGTTTTTTTTCTTTTTTTTTGCAATAAAATTCTTTACAGCAGCTTAAATTTTTGTGTAAAATCCATTAAACAAGTCTTATTTTCTGCCAGTAAAATCCTCCAAAAAAACTTTATTGTTTGCTGTAAAAACTTAAAAAAAAAATAAAAAAAAATACTGCAATTTACTGTACTGCAGTTGCCATGTCACGTCACAATCCGGCAATATGGCTGACAAGATTCGTACGGAAGGATCATCATCGTCACTATGAACATCTATTTTTTTCTTTTCTGGTCAGTTTCTTTTTTCTGCTGCTGCCCGCCGCACATGTGGGAGGATCCGAGTCCATTGGAGTGTGCTGGGGGAGAGTCGCGAGACAGCCGATTCCTACCAGTAATGCTGTGGCCCAGATGAAGGTTTCTCTTTTTCTTTTTCTTTTTCTTTTTCTTATTGTTATTGTTATTATTATTATTTATTTGTTTTATTTTTATTGCAATTCTTACAGCTAATGCTGTCGCGCAGATGCAGGTTTTTCTTTTTCTTTTTCTTTTTCTTTATCTTATTGTTATTGTTAATATTTATTTGTTTTACTTTTATTGCAATTCCTACGGCTAATGCTGTCGCGCAGATGCAGGTTTTCTTTTTCTTATTGTTATTATTATTATTATTATTTATTTGATTTATTTTTATTGCTATGATTATTTGTTTATTTTTTGTATATATGTCAGTTTTGTTTTATGTAACTGTTGCTTGTTTGAATTTTATTTTATTTTTCTCTTTTAAAGCAAACCTCTTTTTTTTGTATGTATAATATTTTATCTTCAATTTTGCTAGGACTATTGGATGTCTTGCAAACAAGAATGTTTTATTTTTTCCAAAGTTTTAAAAATTGGATATTCTCTTATATTTTACTTTTCTAGGGGTTATTAACTTGTAGAAAATCACCTTGATTTTGAATCACCTTTGGCCTTTCATAATTTAATAATTAATTGACCTTTTCAATTTGGAAATTAGAATGAATTTCTTGAAGCTGTTTAAGTAAAAAACTGTCTAAATTGTCCTTAAGTGGCATGTTCGTTGCTGGTTTTCTTGAATTTTTATTAATTGATTTTTTTCAAACGCCTCAATTATCCTCTTGTTTAATAATCTATCATGTGGTCACAATCAATTTGTTCTGTCGAGTTTGAAAAAGTTGTCAATGTTATGTCAATGTTGGATGTTATGTTAATGTTTCATGTTATTATAATATTTTCTGGTATGCAAATGTTTCATGTTATGTTAATGTTTATTTCATGGTATGTTCTTGTTTCATTTCATTTTAATGGTACATGTGATGTTGATGTGTGATGTCATGTTGATTTACATCGCACGTTTCTTTTTGTGTGCGAAGGATTTTTTCACAGAGAAAATTGTTCATTTGAGTATTGCAAATTTATTTCTTTCGCCTTGTACCCTTTCATAGTCACGCCATTATCTATGTTTTCAAAATACTTATTCATACTTTTTGATTCTTTGACAGGCGAACAATATTACCAAGGTTAAGTTGTTCAATGCAGATCCAGCTGTTCTTCGATCGTTGATCGGAACTGACATAGAAGTCATGGTGATGGTTAACAATTCGGAAGTTGTAACCGTCGCAGATTCCATGGAGGAAGCCCAACTATGGGTCGATCGAAACGTCCAATCATGGCTACCGTACGGTCTGAACATCAAGTGAGTCATATTAAGTATTTTTTTTGGGTGTTATGTTTTTTTTGTCTTATTAGGATGTGGGAAGTTTCAGCAAAAGTGTCACAATTCTACACAAAGTTTTGAGCACATGGCGACATTTATGTCATACTGTATATCCTAATGTCATACGTTTTGTCACATCGGAAATTACTTGATGCTACAATATTTCCTTCTCTTTCTCTCTCCCTCTCCCTCTCCCTCTC
>JBBHKE010003258.1:0-109265 GCA_037447655.1 Zygnema cylindricum
TCGCGCGCTCTCTCTCTCTCTCTCTCTCTCTCTCACTCTGTGCTAGGAGGGAACACTGTTAAGGAGAAAAAAATATCAGATTGAGGACAATGAATACCTTTAAAAAAACAGGGATAGGAAGAGGGAGAGGGAAAGTGAGGAAGAGGGAAAGAGATGTTGATATTTGTGTATTTTCTAGGTCTGTACTAGGATAGGAAAAGGGCAGAGGCAGTCTGCCTCTAACTCCCTTCTCCAAGCCCCCACACTTGTTTTATTCACTCCCTTCTACAAGCCCCCACACTTTTGGTAGTCAGTGAAGGTTGGATAGGGAGATAGAGCAATGGCTGCCTAGGTCCTCTAGAGAAGTCAAGGGGTAAATTAGGAAGATTTAACAAAAGGGTACTTGACGGACCCGGGAATTGATCTAGGTACCTACCGTCCGTCAAATCACCCTTAGCCGTTAGCTTTGTCCGTTAAGTCTAGGACTGATGCTAACATGTATAGGGTTTAATGTATATTTAAACCGTTACACGTAGAGATTTCCATTTAACTAGGTTAACGGAATATAGAACATAAAATTAGTTGTACCTTAAGAACCGAACGAAACTAATAGTATGGACATTTGTTTCGACGGTCCAGATAAAAAAGTCGATTTGAATCAACGGCAGTGGTGCGAGCCGAGATTTAGGAATGGTCGCCTTGGCGTTTTCTGGCGCCGCCACTCCGAATGACACGTGGAAATGCGCTGGAGGATTGCGAGATCTCCGGGACGTGAGACGATAAGTCCGGATGTGACAAATGTCACATTATGGCGATGTCGTACAAGGACCGTACAGAAAGTACACCAACACATGTACTTTCTTGTACGGTACAATCATATGATTGGTTTGTACCTTAATACTAGGGGGATTAGAGAGGGTTTTTAGGACTTACAATATTTGGTAGGTAGCCACCTCTCTCCCAGAGAGCATTCGTATATATCGTCAAACTTTGCCATTTAATATTAACTCATTTAGTTGACCATTTAAAGTGATTCTTTTTGCTGCGGACTCTAGGGAGTCCAAGCTACAGAGGGGTGTTGTCGGTCAGGTTTTTGCCTACCACGGTGGTTGCATTTCTAAGGGAAAGCCAAAGTGGGTGAATGTGTCCAAAACTCATATTCTAACTTTGCATTCTGTGGTGGAACTGAGCACACAGAAAGTCTTATTTCAGAGGGGTGAAGTTGTAGTGGGGTTTTGATTGTCAAGGGGTCAATCATTTAGGTTTGTATAAACTTGGAGTCGGCATTAACTAGATAAGCTTCCTTGGACGTGCCAATTCTGTGGGGGAATGGACCCCATAGAATTAGAAGAGAAAGAGAGTGGGTTAGGGAGCTGTTAAGGACGAGGAAGAGGCAAAGAGAGAGAAAAAGGGAGAGGAAGAGGGAGTGGCGGGTCGATAGGGCGGTTGAGAGGGAGAGGGAGCGGTGCACAGATGAAGGTAGAGAGAACGATGGTGAGGGAGAAACAAAGGGATAAGGAGGAGGGAGAGAATAAGAGGGAAATGGAGAGGGAACGGGAGATGAAGAGGAAGGCTTTGTCGTTTTCTCGCATTTTTTTTATTTGTTTGCAGTAATTTTTGTCATCTATTTATCCTGATCTTATCAGACCAATACCTAAAATGCTTCTTTTTGTCATTTAAAAAAAAAAATACACGTTTTTAACTCAATTTTGTTTTTCTAATGTGTGTGTTTTTTTTTCTTTCTATGTCCAAATTTTCTCTTCGGTTTTTTTTTCTATACTGTCCAGATTTTCAATTTGTGGGCAGACCACATCACCCTCCTGTATTGAGCGGCAACTCTTGCGCAATTCAACAGTTTTTGGTGTTGAAGTTTAGACCACATCGTGAAGAACGCATGGTCATTTAAAATTATACACGTATCTCAATTCGTTTTTTATATATAGATTTAGACACGTGGCCGAGAAGATGAGTAATTTTGTCACAAAATGTTCAACGATCGTGCAAAGTTTCCACAAGTCTACTAAAAAGTGTCTAAAAAATCGTCCGTAAATACAAATTCGATTGCATGTTTATTTTAAATGGAAAAATATGTACAAAATCGTTTAAAAAAAGAATTCGTATGGATTTATCTTACATATTAAGATTTGGCAACAATGGCACTTTTAGGTCAAAACATTTTCCTCTGATAGAGACTATTGTGTACAATCTAAGAGTAGAATTTTTTAACATTCCACTAAAAGAAAAATTGCAGGTGGATTTTTTGTAATTGTAGAAATTCCCCCATCATAGTTAATTTAGACCCCAAAAATAAAGCTTCAAAACAATGCAGGAAAACTTATGCCAAATATACAAAATAAAGGTATACATAACTGATGTGGACATATTAGAAATCTTTGCAATATTCATTCAGACAAGACGGTTATATATGATCATTTGTAACTAGACAAAAAGAAGAGAATAAATTCACGCTATCCAGAGGCAATAAACAAAAAGTGCTTTGGGGCAAATTATGAAGATTGAACGTTATTTGGTAATTGCAATGACTAAAAGTAAAACTTATCGTGCCCATACATAGATCACACTACAAAAGTTTGCACCTGATAGTTGTTGAGATGTAATTAATCGTAGAATAAAGTTAAAAAGAATATACTATGGTCACGGTATGCTTAATCACTTATAACATAAGGAATTGTAATTAAACCGCAGTTGGTTAAGAAATGTTTTGATGACCCAAATCTGACACAGCTATGCAAAATCTTCTAATTTCTACATTTTTTTTCTTTTAGTGTTGTTAACCGAAGTAATTGTGTACCCAAATACAATGGCCAATTTGTTTTGTCACCAAATTCCAATGGCGTATCAATTTCTTCAAATTACAATACTTCACTTGTTTTTTTGACCATTTTTGTATAGATTTGTAACTAAGTATTTTCATGCAGACAAAGAGACATCTATTGAGCTTGCCACAAGACTATTCACATTTTTTAAGTTCGGCCTCTTAAGATCTGTCTTTGTTAAGCAAAAGCTTGTTTGAAGCACTTTTTGAGAAAGTAGATTGAAATAAAAAACGATTATTACATAAACATTTTCAAACATATCTTCAAGACATACTTAGACACATGCTAAGACCTGCCTAAATATGTAAAACCGAGATTCGACAATTCAATACAATACTCAATGTTACAGATAACATTAGAGGACAACAATGTAAACTACACCATGAATGGCTATTAGTGTTTATAACTTTTAGGAACATTATAGAATCATCATATCATTGAATATGTGTTTTTTATTGTGGTTCACGTCTATCTATTTGGATTAGTATGCGTTCATAGAGTTTTTTCGGTACAGTATGGTTGTTGCCGTACGTTTTAGTTTACTTTTGTTCGTATTGTTTTGTTGAACCGCGCGTTCGAACCATCACAATGTTTTGGTTTCGATGTCAAGTGTTGATTCGTCGTGAAGTGTTATGAAGCACATTTTTTGTGCTGTGTATTTTAGTGTTGTGTTTCTGTTTTGTTTAACGACTCCGGTGTCAATATTGAGGAAGAGGTAAAGAGATTGTATGTAAAAGTTTCGGCGTAATATAATTGTATATTGGCCGATGTGTTGGTGCGTGATGTGTGAGTGTTTTTTTTTGTGAAATCTTTTGTTGAGTGGAATATTTTTTTGTGCTAATTTATCGTTCATCTCAATAACACTAACTCTACGCCCCTTAGTTTTGACCATTGAACCAAAAATATAGTTAGAAATACTAGTTTTCCTTTACGATAATAAAGGTACTGTTTTATTATCGTCGACTACATTAATTTGTAGACTTTTTCAATAATGTAGTGGAAAATTATGTCAGCTCGTACCAAAATTGTTCACAACTTTGTAGTGAAGTCCACAAAAAATGTCAAAATGACGGTGTAGATGCGTTAAAGTGAGTGGTGTTGACACGGAAAAGCACACTCATATTTGGTTTCCTGGAAATAAATAAAGGAGAAAATAGTACGAACCTATTCTCACATGTTCAAACTTCGACCATGTGACCACAGGCTATGGCGGCTACACTATGGGAATGTGTAACCAAATAAGTGTTATATGTATAAGTTAGCGTTAATGTTTTGTTGGGTTAAGGCCCTTATCCCATAGCAAAGTTAATAACACTATTCCTTTTTTACACTAAGAATTCCAATATTAGCTATTCATGGTGTGCATTACACCTTGTATCGCTAATACTCTAAGAAGGTTTTTTCGCCACTAACATAGTTTTCTCGTGCACACTTGTCATACTGCTAATCTCACGGTTGCAGGTAAGATTCCCACCTTAGAATTGGCGGTATTCAATGAAAAATAGGACAAATGTGCCAGGAGAAGTGGTGGCAATTTTTATTTTACACCCATAGCAATAGACGGTGTTCTGTAATTGATAAATACCGAAGAATTCTTACATCACGAAGTTTGACGTATGAGTTCAAACTTTGTAGAAACTGAACGTGTAAAAATGGGCCGCGTGGAAATGGAAAAAAAAATCTACGATGAGCGTGCGCGTATGTACGTACACGCTCGTAAGGGCCATGTGCCTTTCGTTAGGGTGGCTGTGAATCCACCGAAATTATCCCATTACGCTCCCACCATTAAATTTTTCCGCCGCCTTTTTGTCGTTGCGTTTTGAAATTTTGGGAAGTACATTATAATGCCCTCTGTACTGAGTCATTAATTACCTCCGCTGGTACACATGTTACCTCCGCTCTTACAGGTTGTGCATTCAGACTTTGCATTCTAAGATTTTTTCAAGATTTTAACTTTTTAGGCATCAAATATTAACCTACGTGTTACCAACCAGAATGAGCCATGCAAATAAAAAATGGTTTCCTGACGTGCCCTAATGGAAGGCACGCCCTTCAGTAAACTATTCCGTACAATTACTTCAATACACAAAATTACAGATTACATTGCAAGACAATTATGACGACTTCCGTAACGTACCGTACAGACAAATTCGACCACAGGAATCTTGTATCGCGCCCTCATAGTTCCTTCCAACCATTTATTCTCGTCGTTAGCGCTCATCATTAGCCCTAGCAAGAGATTTTTACAAACTAGACAGATTATAATTTACCACACTATTGATATACTCAACAAAATTCAAAAATTAAATGACAAATAATTGGGAACTCCGCGGTCATTCAATCCAAAGCTACTATTTCTCAGTTTGATAAATTAATTGAAGGAAAGACTGAACTAAATGAAGGCACGTTTTATCCGATTCATATCAACATTTAAAATTCGATAAGCAAACGTGTGAGGCATTAATTTTTCAATTATTTTTTCTCCAAATTCATGTTACCCTTCTTTTTAACGAATGTAACGTCCCTCCATATTTGTAATTTAAATCAAAAGGACTCTAGTCGTAAGTCCCAATTCGAAGGATTAGAATGTTTAATTATTGTAGTACACTCCCATTGAATCTTGTTATCAGTACTGTTTTGTCCTTTTTGACCAAAAAAGAGTTGCAACCAAACATAAATAGCGATGAACAATCAAGCAATGAACAACATCTTGCGACGGAATATGAAATAATGTGAATAATGGTCATTTACAACTAAAAAATTGCAAGTTTTGCAAGGTAATCTGCCATTTGGTTAGTGCATGTGGCGTTTTTATTAATATTTTATTTCGACACCTACGCTAAAAAACATTTTCATAGCGAGTAAAAACAATTTCTCTAAAAATGTGCATTATTTTCTTGTGAATGAACATGTGTAAGTGTATGGTAAAAGTATAAGTATTCAAAAAGTTGGATTATTTAAATGTAAGAATGACACTCATAATTATGGCTTGAAGACAAAAATGCAACAGTTAAAAGAAAGGCAATTTAGTTTTTTGAAATTACCGATTTTCGGCACAATCAGTGCTTCTTTAACGGCTCAACCTCACTCTTATATTCATGCGGCTGTGCTTTTGTTCCCTATTTTATTTTCTCATCCTCACTCCTCATAGTTGAGCGATAGAATTATAAAGGTCCCTCTGTTGGCTGAATAAAACGCAAAAGTCTATAGCTATTAGCATTCAGAAATCCGCGATTAGGCATATCCCAAATTTGGTAAATTTGTGCGGGTCATGGCCCAAACCTGAGAGCTTTGACTATAGCTATCGATGGGCTAACCATTGCACTACTAATTGTCATTTGTTTTGATTGATTCGAGTGTGGGAAGACCACATCACCCTCCCGTATTGAGCGGCAACTCTTGCGCAATTCAAAAGTTTTTGGTGATGAAGTTTAGACCACATCATCAATAACGGATGGTCATTTAAAAGTATACACGTATCTCATTTCGTTTTTTATGTATTGATTTGGACACGTGGCCGAGAAGATGAGTAATTTTTTCACAAAATGTTCAACGAATTGCAAGGTTTCCACTAGTCTACTAAAAAGTGTCTAAAAAATTGCCCGTAAATATAAATTCGATTACATATATATTTTTAAGATGAAAAATATGTACAAAATCGTAAATAAAAAAATCCGTATAGATTTATCATATAAATTAAGATTTGGCAACAATGAGACTTTTAGGTCAATTTTTTTTGCATTAATGGAGACTATTATGTACAATCTAAAAGTACGATTATTTAGTATTCCAGTGAAAGACAAATGGCAAGTGGGTTTAAGTTGAATGAAACATTTGAAAGTTATGCTAATTAATTGATCCTGTCAATAACCCTTATTTGGCACCCCTTGATTTTGACCATTGAACTAAAAATAGAGCTAATAATACTAATTTACCTTTACGTCGATAAACTTACCGTTTAGTTAGGGTTAATTACACTTATTTGTACATTTTGTCAATAATGTAGTGGACGAAATGTATCAGTTCATACCAAAAGCGTTCACAAATTTGTACTAAAGTACAAAAAAAATGTCAAAATGACAGTTTAGATGTTAAAGTGAGTTGTGTTGATGATAAAGGACATTTAGCATCAGTATTTGTCCGTACCTGTCATTATATGCGTCGGTTCGGTCTTGGTCTTGTCCGTACCCATCATTACATGCGTTGGTCCGGTCTTGGTCTTGTTTGTACTCTTCATTAGATGTGTCGGTCCAGTCCTATCGCCCTACGTACAAGTGTTTTGGGCGATAGTCTCTCTTTGTCCTACGTATGTTTTAGTTTGTCTTAATTCACTTTTGTACTTTATTTGTGTCTTCGTACTCTTTGTCGCTTGAGTCTACGTAGTTACTTTAGGTCTTAATTACTTTTGTACATTGCCGCCCTAAAGTCAATCCGTTACAATCTAACTTACGTTAGAATCTAGTCGACATATATTAGAATCTAGTCACGTAAAATCTTCTACACATGTATTAGATTCTTGACTAGGATCCTTTTTGTTATAGCGCACCAAAGAGCGCTTAGAATCCACAGTAATTAGCACTGTGTATTTTCTATATAAGTGAATTTTCTCACTCATGAAATTATCCTAAATACGAATCAAAATCTCTCTCCAATGCATTGATTTTTCTCTTGTGTACAATTTCATGGTTTCCGCCAATCAACCTCTAAAATTCTATGGGCTCCATTGCCCACAGAATTCGCAGATCTAAAAGAAGCTAATCTAGATAGTGCCGACTCCAAGTTGATATAAACCCAAATGAATGATCCCTTGACAATCAGAACCCCAATACACCTTCACCCTTGTGAAGAGTTGACCTTCTGTGTGCTCAGTTCCACCACAGAATGCAAAGCTTGAATATGTGTTTTGGACAATATTCCCAACTTTGACTTTCCCACAGAATAAGTGCCACCCTGGCACACAAAGACTCTAACCGACTACACCCCTGTGTAGCTTAGACTCCCCGAGTCCGCAGCAAAAAGAATCACTGAATTTGCTGACCCGAGAATTAAGTTATGTCTGGTCAAAGATGACCTTTATAGTTACAAGCTCTCTTAGAGAGAGGTACCTAAATATCACTAAGTCTTGGTCTGCCTACTCACGACTACCTACTACTAAACCCTAGTCCAATAGGAACACTATATAGTACAAGAAGGTACAATGGGCGATGTACTTATTGTACGGCCATTGTACGACATGGTCTACCAGGTGACATCTGCCAAATCGGGAGCCATGGTTCCTCCTCCCATCTTCTCCGATATCAAATAATGTGGCGCCACGTGGCAACGCGTGAGGCTATCCCCAAAGGCCGCCGAAAGCTTATTGTGGGTGGCGGCTGTAATGGTTGCCGTCCGATCAGTTGTATTTATACGGCTTCGATTGGCTTCCATGCATGAATTGATTAATGCGCGTTTTCGTTAGTCTGCTACGAATTAGTCCGTTAGATCAATAGATATATATACGTAAAACATATCATGTGCATTGTTTCGTTTGTGCTTTAATGGGTAAGGCGTAGGTCTACAAAGTGATCTGCAAACCCCGGTTGAAATCCGACCAGAGGCTGTATTTTGCTAAAACTAGTAAAAAATACCTTCTAATTTATTCTGCCTCCCTCTAAATGACGCAGCAGCCATGGCCTGCCTTTGGTCCTCTCTTTCTCTCTCTTTACATTCTAACTAAAATATAGAAGTGAACTATTAATTACCTTTTTTCAACACTCTATTTATTTTTCCAATACAGACCTAGAAAATACATATATTTCAACAACCTCCAATAGGTTATAGGCTCGGCCATGGCACTTCTAGTAGTTTCCAGAAGTTTGATGGCCAAAAATTCTATGATTGGTCATTTTCAGCCATGCATTTTTTCAAACACTAGAAGATTTGGGACCGTTTTATAGTAATTTCAAAACCTCCTATCCTTTCCACTACTGATATACCAGCAGAAAAAGCTACAAAGGAGTTGGCAATAGCTACATGGAAACAAAAGGATGAGGATGCGCACACTTGCCATTGATGTCACTTAGTACCGAGTGCACTCGTCTTATTCGTAGCGCCTCCACTTCCTTCGAGGCTTGGAGTCGTCTTCATGCAGCTTACATTCAAACCGGATGGGCCGCTCGCCAAATTCAAAAACGAGCGTTTTGTAACTCTATGAAAAAGCTGAGGGAATCCATGCAAGATTGGATTAGCACAGTCGAATTGTTGGCCGAAAAGTGCACCATGATAGGCGTGCATCTTTCAGACGAGGACCTCTCCTCTACCCTTTTGGGAGGACTCCATGAAACCTTTTCCCATTTCATTTCCTCGTTTGACAAACTAGACCAATCTATTCTCTTTCACTCCCTTTGTACAAAATTTTGGCATGAAGAGAAAAAACTTCTCTCTTTTTCTGCTCTAAATCTCTCTCATGCAAATGCTTTTATTGCTGAAAATCATAAATGTAACTTAGGGGGGGGGTGCAACATTTTTTCTGCGCTTACTGCAAAACAAAAAGACATGCTGTTGAAGAATGTTGAAAATTGGCTAGGCGAAAAGCAGCCGAGGCTTCCAATCCCCCTAAACAGGGAGGGAATGCCAATGTTGCCCATGCCACACCACCAGTTCTTCCCACCCCCCCACTCTCTCCATACCTTTCTTTTCCTTGAAATTTTCCTTATCCTCACCATTATTCCCTTTCTCCATCCCTCCTAGAATCTTCTATCGCCGCAGCACAATATGCCTCTTCAAACTCCGTTAACCCCCTTTGGCCGATTTTTTCTTCCCCACATTTCCCCTCTAATTATCCCACTCCAGTAGCTACTCCTTTTGTACTCCCTCCCTCACCAGAATTTGGATATGGCTATGTTGCCCATCATATCCCAAATTATGTCCCTTCGGATACTCAATTTCCACAATTGTACGCATTTCTATCTCAAACCCCTTATGACTGACTAATAGACAGTGTTGCTACTCTTCACCTATCACCACGATCTGATTGGTTTACTCACCTTTCTCCTTTATCATCTCTTATGCAAATTCGCTTAGGAGACGAACGCATTTTTTTGGTAACTCATTCCGGCGACCTAAATGTCCCTAATGCGTATGTTCACATTCGCAACGTCCTTTTTGTTCCTCATCTAGCTATCTAGGAATTTTATTTTTGTTAAAGTCACCACTTCTAATGTTTTAAAAGCTGAATTCAATAATGATAGAGTAACGTTTTTTGATAGAAAAGACAATAATACAGTAGGTTTTGGCGTAGCACGAGATTTTATGTTCGTCTTAAAATCCTAAAATACGCCAAAGATATTTATTTTAAATGTTAAAGTGAGGTTATTCACTGGCATTACGATATATTTAAATAGCAAAGTTTGCGTACCCAATCTTAACCGGACTAAATTTGTTTTAACAAATCTTCGATTTTGTCACATGCGTGCAAGGAAAAATGCCGCGTCCTCATTTCCCACTAACTACCATAAATCGCGAACCACTGCACTTGAACATACGGATGTGGTGGTCCCATCGCACAGTGGATCCTTTTATTTTTGCTTTCATTGACCGCCACTCGTTTTCACAGATTGTATCAATCGCCATGGTTCGACGCTTTGCACAATTTTGGAACTTAAAGGCGTTGTGGAAAATTTTTCCAACTGAATAAGGTCTTTTCAGTGACAACGGTTGTAATTTTTGTCCTACCAATTTTGAATTTCTCACCCAACATGGAATATCGCGTCACTTAATGACACCACAAACGCCACGACAAAACGCCATTGCAGAAAGGTACAATCGGACATTACATGACATATCATGCTCCATGTTGTACTTTTCTAATTTGCCTTATAAAATTTGGGCAAGGGCTGTCGTTTGCACAAATTATTTACTTAATCTTTGTCCCACTAATGCTTTACCCAAATTTATTCCAATGGAAGCGTGGTCCTTTGTCAAACCAGATATACGCCACCTTAGAATCTTTGGATGTGAAGCGTGGTATAAAGACCTCCTCGAATCGGACAGCGAATTGGGTGCTCGCGCATTTTGTGGCATTTTCGTTGGGTACGCTGCAAATTCCAAAGCGTACCGTATCTAAAGTCTTTCTCAAAATTGCATCATCACCACCTAGGAAGTAACTTCCAACGAAACGCCACTTCTTCAAACCTTGTCACGTATGCCTTTTTCTTCCCCTCTTCCCCCATTATCTAGTTTTCTTTCTCTCATCCTCTATGACCCTCTTCCTCTTAGCCTTCTCGTTCAATCTCTTCATCCATCATACCTCACATACCTTACACCTTCCCACCCCTCTCTTCGTCATCCTCCCATAATTTTCCCTTCACCATCTTTGAGTCCCCCTCCTCCTCCATCTTCTCCTACCCCCCTTGCTTTCTCGGCTGCTCCCATCACTTCTGCCAACCAATTAACCGCCTTTCCTCTCCATTCTGTCAGCAATTCCGAGGATACTACCTCCTCTCTCCCTCTTTTCTAAGATCAACCTCTTTTTGACAATCTTTACCCCACAATTCTTCCCTACTCACCTTCTCTTCGGCCTTTTCTTCCTTCGATCCTAAACCTCCCCCTTTTCCTAAGCCCTCTCTCTTACCTCGCCAAAACCCCGCACGCTCAACAGTTTCCCCTATTTGGCTTATTACCTCCATAGGCCATGCCTCTCTTGCTTACGCTTACTCGGGTGGGGCCTTTGCCTCTCTTATTTCAGCCCGTCTCTCTCTCAAAACTGCCCTAAAACGTCATGATGCCTCCCTTTGGAAAATCGCCGCTGATGCCGAATTCTATGTCTTAATTTCCAACAAAACATGGAATCTAGTTCCCCTTCCCCTTAAAAGAAAAGCAATTGGCTCAAAATGGGTCTTCCGTGAAAAAAAAAAAGCTGATGGATCCGTGGACAATTACAAAGCTTGCTTGGTGGCAAAAGGATTTTCCCGAATCAAAAGTATAGATATCACTGAAACCTTTGCTCCAGTTGCACGTTTGATATCTATCCACACTTAACATGATTTCCATATTCATCAGATGGATGTTAAGAATGCATACTTAAATGGGATTTTGTCCGAAGACATTTACATGCATCAGCTTGAAGGATATATTTCCTCTCGAGTTTAACATTTGGGTTGCCATCTCATTAAAACAATGTATGGCTTAAACCAATCCCCTTGTGTGTGGAACCATACCATAGATGCCATTATGAGGAAAGAAGGATTTATTCGAATTGATGCAGATTTTTGAATATACTCTCGTGACTCTGGCACCTCGTTGATCATTGTTGCCATCTTTGTTGATGATCTACTTATTGACATGGCCGATCTAGGTGAGCTCTTGTATTATTTGGGCATTCAAGTTTCTCGTAACTCCTTAACTCGCACCCTCTTTCTCTCTCACAAGATCATCATCTTTGATCTTTTGGAATGCTTTGGCATGGCAAACTGCTCCTCCCTTTTTACTCTTTTGGATGCCAATGCCCCTCTGCTCCCTTCCACTTACTCCATTCTCTCCCCATCCCTCCATGCCACTTACCGCTCGATGGTTGGGGTTGTTATGTACGCCATACAAGCCACCCGCCCTGACATTGCCACAACTATCACTATGCTCAATCAATTCCTCCAACATCCTTCCCATGATCATCTTGCCGCAGCCAAACTTGTCCTTCGTTATCTACAAGGCACTAAAACTCTTTGTCTCACATACTCTTCCTCTAGCTCTAGTGCTGTTATAGGTTTTGTGGATTCAGATTGGGCGCAAGGTGATCTTTCTTGACGTTCCACCATTGGCTCGTGCTTCTTTTTGGGCAATGGTCTTGTCTCTTGGTCATGCAGAAAGCAACCTACCACTACATGCTCTAGCACTTAGACGAAAAATATGGTCGCTTGTCACGCCGCCAAGGAAGTTGTTTGGCTTCCCACTCTACTTTCCAATATTAGATTTCCCTGTTCGGCTCTTACTCCTATTTTTTTCCGATTCCCAAGGTGCCCTTGCTTTGATCCACAATCCTGTTCACCACAACAGGACGAAGTGTTGTAATTTGAAATATTTACTTCAGTAGATAATGTTGTGAGAGGAATCCAAAAGGACTTAGAATATTTTCTAAATAGTTTTGTGTAATACTTACCTATATTAGTGTTACACTAGCAGAAGTACAATCGAGTGTATAGTACCTCTACAAGGACACGTGTCGACAAGAGAGGCGTATGCAAGTTTTACAGAGTAGCGCCGACATCTGATTACACGTGTCACGCAGTGGACGAGTGGATTCGCTAGATCAAACGAACGGAATGTTGACCGAATATTTCGGATATGAATGGTAAGATACCGATTATGATCATTGATTTTGAATCATGTCGACGGATGCGATTCACGTGGGACCACAAATCACAAAGCATACTGAACGCACACAAGTGAATCAGACGGACGAGGACTAAGCCGAACATCCGGGAGAAGAATTGTGAGAGATCAAAAGTAAGTCGTCGATACGAACCAATTTGATGGACGCGATTAAAGTGGGGACCACAATAACTAAGTGTGTCGTAAGCACTCAAGGTGTCCATACCTCTGACCAACATTTATCTGGACTTTTATGATTAATGCTGACTAAGCGGCGGCAACATAAATTGTACGGACGTTATTTGTAAATATTTGGAAAACACATTGTTGGCGTTTAGTGCATTAGAATTTAGTGATAACACTGTTCATTTAATAGCAAGTAATAATTAGGGTTTTAAGGGTACTCGTGGTACAATGACGTACAAGATGTATAGTTTGTCGTAAGTCAGGATAGTACTATAGTACCACCATCCAAATTAGTGTGACCAGTAGATACACACCGTGAGTATATAGTTTAGGACTTGGGGAATTTTGTATCATCTAGTTTTGGGATTATGACATTTTAAGGGCAGTTTTTGGGAAACTTCTAGACATCATATCTTATGGTTTACTACGTCATTTATGCTGCAATTTTGGGAATTGTCAATTTACTTTGTTGTGTATCATTTTGGGATATTTGAGGTTTATCGGCCTTTTGAGTCATATTTTGTGTAAGCTGAAAGTTGGCTGTTGAATAGGTCCTTGATAATTTTTGTTGTTTTCCATGTCTACTTCCACTTCTACTGCTAGTTCTCCTCGTACAATTGTGGTTGTACAACAACAGGTTATGGGCCTTTCGTGGAGAATTCTTATCTTCAATAGCCAAAAGTATGCGTAATGGGCGGGGATGGTTGAATCTTCGTTTAAAACCGCTGACTTATTAGGGGTCTTCGATGGCTCCCTTGATGAAACAAATCCGAGTTGGGCGAAAAAGAATTCAATGGCAAGGAACAATCTAATTCTTTGTATTTCAGAAAATTTGGTCATGTCTTGACTGAAGATGAAGAAGGCGAAAGAGATTTGGACATCACTACAATTTGCTTTTGAGAAAGCGAATGTCTAAGAGGAGCTCTTGGTGGCTGGAAAAATTTGGGGGTACACATACTTGGGGGGAACTATGGTCGAGTATTGCGACAACTTTCGTGCACTTATTGATGCACACTCTTTTGTTAGGGGGTCATTTCCGGAGTTTCAGTAGGCAGCTCTGCTTATTAGAGGACTTCCTAGTAGCATGAAAAGTATGTTTGCTCAGTTAAATAGTCATGATAAAGCTCGTTGGTCTTTTCAATTAGCATACAATCTTATATAAGAGGAAGAGTCTTATACTAAACTCCTTGAAGGAGAAGGAAAGGTTGAAGCTTTTGCCACAAACTTTGACAAACGAGCCCAGTTTAACAAGAATTAGAATCACTTTAATCAGTTTAATCAGAGGCCAAATAGACAATCTTCTACTGCTTGTTTTTATTGTTTTGAGAAGGGTCATGGATACAGGTACTGTCTTAAGCTGAAAAAGGCTAATGAGATAGGTTTATAGAGGCCGGGTTGGCAGCGTTGGCAGCAAAGCCAATATCACAAAGGCTTTTTTGGAAATCCTACTTGTGGAAATGCTCTCTTTTCAGCTTCTACCAGATGAGTCTTTGAGCTTCAATGAGCAAGAGTAAGCGAAGTTATTTGCTATGGCGGCAACAATAGAAGGTCCCAAAGATGCAGGATGGAACATGGACACGGGAGCATCGGCCCACATGTGTTGGAACAAGGCAACTTTTACAAATCTGCAGCAAACGCCTCCAAATAGTATATACTATGCTTGTGGGATGAGTGTACAAACCTCAACTCACGGTGATGTATCTTTAATGGTAGATGTGGGGGGAATATCGGTAGAGAGAACTCTTCACAATATTGTGTATGTTCCAAACTTTAAAAATAATCTTTTCTCTACATCTTTAATCGAGAGCAAAGGCTTTAAAGTCATTATAAAATGAGGTAAACAAGACTTTAAAAATAATATTTTCTATACATCTTTAATGGAGAGAAAAGGCTTTAAAGTCATTCTGTAATGAGGTAGACAAGTTGTTAGCAAGAAAGGAAAAGTTGCAGCTACAAAACTTGAAATGCTAGCAAAATATATCGGATGGAAATGGTGGAATATATGGAAAATGATGTTCTCTACAACAGTGTCCAAAGTGATAATGAGTTGTGGCATAAAAGATTAGGACACATGAATTATGATAGTCTAAAGAAAATGGTGAATACGGGAAAACTTGATGGAGTTTCTCTCATCTCTCATCCTATAAAATCATGTGATGGTTATTCACTTGGCAAGATCCAGAGATTGCCAATTCTATAGGAAACAGACCATTGATTGGAAAGAGTTCTGTAACTAATACATTTTGATGTTCTCGATCCTTCACAAGAGGATTCGGCTGGAGGCGTCAACTATATGGTCATATTTACAAACGACTACTCGAGGTACACCAAAGTTTACTTCATGCAAATAAAAGTGAAGTGTTTACTCACTTGAAGCATTACAAAGCGTGGGGGGAAAAGCTTCATGGAGTGCGAATATTGGTGCTGAGATCGAACAACGGGGGAGAACACATATCAAAGGAATTCAAAGAATTTCTCCTTCAGGAAGGTATCAATCACAATCTTACAGTTCCATATACACTAGAACAGAATGGTGTTTCTGAAGGATTAAATAGGACAGTGACAAAGAGTGCTCGGCCCATGCTTGCAGATAAAGGGCTAGATTTGAAATTTTGGGGTGGAGCACTTAACTGTGCTGTTTATATTAAGAATACAATTGCTTTTAGATCTGTTAGCACTACACCTTATGAGCTTTGGACAGGAGAAAAACCTGATGTTAGTCACTTTAAGATCTTTGGCAGCAAGTGCTTTATTCTAGCCACTTCACAAGATAGATGGAAAATGGAGGCTAAAGGCTTACTGGGGATTTTCATGGGGTATGATGATAATGCAAAAGGGTATAGGGTTTTTGTATTTGAGAAACAGAAAGTTATTATCTCTAAGAATATTCAGATTAAAGATGAACAGGAGTCAGCTGAATTATTTAAAGTGCCAGATCAACCGGCAAAGGAAAAACATGTATATGTTATGTTTCACCATACGCAGTGAGTCTACTTTCCACCAGCAAGTGGGACACCTCTTCCTTCATTTCCTCTGGTGCCTTCACAGGATTTTTCACCACAAGTTCCAACTCAGGCGGAAAGAATTGCTATACAGTCAGTACCAGCTCAATTTACAATTCAAACAAAGCAAAAAAATCAGAGGCTGCCGACAATTTCAGCCTCATAATTTTCGGGGAGGAAGAGATCTAGCAGTCGTCTGCAAGCAAGTTTTTCTGTTTGCTTTTTCTGCAGCTACAGAGGAGCGTCTAAGGATTTAGGATGCCTTTTCATCACTTGAGAGAAATCAGTGGATCGAGGCGGCAAACGATGAAATGAAGTCTATTATAGAGGCACAGACATGGGAGCTCGTGGATTCCCTCCAAGGAGAAAAGCCATCGGCAGCAAATGGGTATTCAAGGTGAAGCTGAACCCGGAAAACACCATTGAAAGGTATAAGGCCAGACTAGTAGCCAAAGGGTACCATAAAAAAGAAGGTATTGACTTTGAAGAAACCTTCTCTCCTGTTGTGAGATTCCCCACTGTCAGAATTTTGCTAAGTCTAGCGGCTAAAGAGAATATGGAAATACATCAAATGGATATTAAAACGACCTTCTTGTATGGAGAGTTAGAAGAAACCATTTATATGAAGCAACCTGAAATGCATGTAGAAAAAGGAAAGGAAGAATTAGTGTGTAAATTGATGAAATCTTTGTATGGGCTAAAACAAGCCCGACGACAATGGAATTTGAAATTAGATGAGTTTTTGATTGGGCTAGGATTTAAGAGAATTAGCTCCCATCATTTTGTATATGTCTTACAAGGAGAGAATGGGATAGTATACAATGTTTTATATGTGGATAACCAACTATTAATAAGTAAGTCAATGGATGAAATACACCGTATTAAAGTAGCTTTAAGGTTTAGGTTTGAGATGAAGGACCTCAGTGAGGCCAAGTATAACTTAGGTAAACAGGTAGAAAGAGACAAAAATAAAAGGCTGATTATGTTGACTCAGAAAGAAGCAATAGGTAACATGTTGGAAAGATTTGAAATGAAAGATGTAAAGGGATTTATAACTCCTATGGAATTCAGGCAAAAATTGGAAGGAATGGATTCACATTAAGGTTTTATGGTGTGATAGAGTCTAGAGTCAGGGGAGGAGGAGTTTATGGCTTCAAAGCCATATAGACAGGTAGTTGAAAGTGTTTTTCTTTGGTCTAAAATAGACCGCAGAAGCCACCCAAACTATCATGCAAAAAGCTAAGCGAAGCTAGGCCAATGAACAATCATTTGAAATGCATCCTCCATTTAACATGCAACAACTAAGGTTTGATGGAAAAATCAACATAAACAAACCTTAGGACAAATGCATAAATAATGCATATCAAACAAACATAAAATAACATAAATAAATAATAACAAAAAGAGTGCAATCTCACATAAACATTAGATAAACAAAAGTATATCAATAAACATATTACTCAAATGCATGACCTAATCGGCAACCCTAAAAGTCTACATCTTCGGTCCCTACTTTTCTAAGCATTGATGATTTTTTCTAATGAAGCTCAAATCTATATATACACTTGTGAGCTGTTAACAAATCACTAAGTGTCAAAATAACCAACGTAAATTACGTAACTGTCATTAAATCAAACTAATCGTAAACGTACACTTGAAAGTCAAGCAATCGTAAGCGTACACTTGTCTGCAAATACGACACATAAAGACACACAATTAAACTGTCGATATCCTCATTGATCACCTAAAATATAACTATTTTAATCAACACTAAATCATTAATTCAAATAAGACAAAACATTGATGCTTCAAATATTTACACCGACGCATCCAAAAATCCGCGTCATAAGTGACAACTTGCTTAGTCACTTGTCGATAAGTCCACGTAGTGAACCGACATCGCATATGTACGGTCCACTAGATAATGCGTCATTAAAGATAATGAGATCCCTTGAAAATATCGGTAGACGACATTCGCCCTCCACGTGTACCATGACCAACTTGCCGAAATCAATTCGTACGATCCAATTCTGTCCGTACCGAAATCACGTACTTCGTCATAAATGCGCCTTGTCGCATTTAAGGTACACGTCATTTTCGATAAATGCATGTCGCAATAAGCAACAACTTAAAGTACACCTGTCAAATACGACGCTCCGTACCAGCGGCGTCCCATGTAATAAATGTCACCTGTCGCATTATGTTTCGTACGTGCGACGTACAATTTTATGATTTTACATACTTCGAATATCATACATCGGATCGTTTCGCGATCCGCCGTCCATTTCACTTTTGTATTCCGTATTATTCGTACGCTTCTTCGCGTCACTCAATTTGTAATTTACGTCACTTTAAATTCATTCGTACAATTACCCCCCAAACTACAAATCCATTCGAACCACCACAGTATATCACGTAAATGTATACGCACGAAACGTCGCGTGCGCACCAAATTTCATGTACGCACGAAACTAAATCTTCAAAAACAACAGAAAGTCTTATATATTTTATGAACTGTACGAGACCTGATATCGCAGCTGCTGTGGGGGTGGGGTCATAAATAGAAGTTTGCAGAATCCTAAATCCTAAAAAGGCAGACTGGGTAGCAGCAAAAAAAGGTGTTCACATATCTTGCAGGTACTCAAAATCTTAAGCTTGTACTCGGAGGAGGAGAAGTGAAAATACACACGTGGAGCGATGCTAGCTATGGGGACATGCCAAGCCGGAAATCTACAATTGGTTTTGTTCTTATAATTGGAGATGGAACTTGCTACAAAAGGTTACATGTGTTTGCTTTAAAATTGATGACTGGGGTTAGAGGCAATGGCAATGGCTGCCTGGTTCTCACACCAGACAGACTAAGGACCTATTTGCATATACCGAAGTTCTTGTAAAATAGAGTTAACCCATAAGAGCTCATTGAGGGCAGAAGATGTTGCCATGTATTCTGACTCTATTGTGGAAATGAAATCAGACAAATGCGAGAGTGCAGACACATATTTTTTTTTGTATTGAAAGAGATGTAATACAAAAATAGGAAAAAAAAGAAAAAAGTTGAATACAAAAGATCTTTGTCCTAGGTAACCTTTTGACCATAGTAGATCAAAGAGATTCGAACTGTCATTTCAACTAAGGGTCCTTTGCATGAAAGCTTAGAGGCGAGTTAGTTTCTTGATGCAAAGAGAGTCACGATGAAAGGGCAAAAAAGTCAAGACGAACGGTCACAAAAGTCAAGGTTACTCTCTCTCTCTCTCTCTCTCTCTCTCTCTCTCTCTCTCTTTCTCACTCTCTCACTCTTTGATAGGATGGAACAGCGTCAAGGAGAAACGAAAATCAGATTGAGGAAAACGATTACCTCTGAAAAAACAGGGATAGGAAGAGGGAGAGGGAAAGTGAGGAAGAGGGAAAGAGAAAGAGAGTGGGTAATGGAGCGGGTAAGGATGAAGGAGAGGCAAAGGGAGAGGAAGAAGGAGAGGCAGATCGATAGGGAGGTTAAGACGGAAAGGGAGAGTTGGACAGATGAAGATAAAGAGAACGATGAAGAGGAAGAATGAAAGGGATGAGAAGGGAGAGAATTAGAGGGAAATGGAGAGGGAACTGGAGATGAAGAGGAAAACTGTCTTTTTCTCACATTTTATTTTTTGTTCGCAATACGTTTTGTCATTTAAAACTCTCTTTTTCTCACATTTTATTTTTTGTTCGCAGTACGTTTTGTCATCTATTTATCAGACCAATTCCTAAAATTTCTCTTTTGGTCATTAAACAAGTTTTTTTACACGTTTTTAACTATATTTTTGTTTTCTATTGTGTGTGTTTTTTAGATGAAGAGGAAAACTATCTTTTTCTCACATTTTATTTTTTGTTCGCAATACGTTTTGTCATCTAAAACTATCTTTTTCTCACATTTTATTGTTTGTTCGCAGTACGTTTTGTCATCTATTTATCAAACCATTTCCTAAAATTTCTCTTTTCGTCATTAAACAATTTTTTTTACACGTTTTTAATTACATTTTTTTTTCTATTGTGTGTGTTTTTTTTTTCTTTCTGTGTCCAAACTTTCTCCAGTTTTTTTTCCTCAACTGTCCAGATTTACAATTTGTATTCTTCTACTTTTTATAATGGATTCGAGCCTTCTTATTTTTGTCTATACATGTGAATGCAATTTCCTCTTTCCCTCTCCTAATTTCTGTAATTCCTTCCGTGATTTATCTGAGATTGGAATTATGTTTCTTGGTCTGAATCCGACATACGTGGTCCCAAGCTCCCTTGGTTACTCGCAATGGCCGATCCTAGATTGCACTATTAACGCCTCCTCCAAAAGGATTTTCAAGAACATTTTATAGACCCTTCCCAATCCATGCAATCTTATAATACTTATGCTCTCAATCCCGGATATCCGAGTTTTTAGAAACTCCTGGATGGTATCTTGAGTTACAATAGTTTTCTCAAAGTTTATGACAACCTCAAGGATCTTGCCCCTCCTTGCTCTCCTGTCATTTCTCCTCTATTTCCTTTAGCACCAATGTCAAAATTCTACGGAATTCAGGATTCAATATGTCCCACTCTTAGGAAAACTGAGTAGGCCAAGGCTCGAACCTGGGACTTTGCATCACTAGCTCCGTACTCATTTAAATCTAGTAGTTCGGAATGTGGGCTTACCACATTACACTCTTGTTGAATTTCCATTAAAGCATTCTTTGTCGTTTACTCATATTGCTATTTTTGGCTTGTACTACGGTTTAGTGTGTTGTACTTTATTTTAGTGAATTGTACATACCTTTGTTAGAGTTGATGATTCTTACGTAGGAATCTTCATTTTCACTAGATTCCTTTTAGCATACCTAGATGTACCTTCCTAAGTTACGCCTAGATTAGTTTGTACCTTCTTAGAGCCCTTTCGGCTACCCCTTAGTGCTTTTTCGACTACCCATTGTTTTGTCTTACTATAAAGACTCCCTTGTGTCTATGTAAAAATCAATCAAAAATCAAAGACACTCAAAACGACATACCTTTCACTTGTTCTCTTGTTTGTCGTTTTTATCTCTTGTCTTTATTCATCTTGGACTTTTTCTTTTGGCCTCTCTTTACTAATTTTGTCTATTAGCTTTTTCGGCCTTTTTTTATGACTTCACATTCAATAACTCTAATATCAAACGGCAAACTCTTGCCAATTTAATACCCGAAATGACCATTCTTCGGCACAATCAGTGCTTCTTTAACGTCTCAGCTTCACTCGTATATTCCTACGGCCGTGCTTATGTTCCCTATGTAATTGTCTCATCCACACTCCTCATAGCTGAGCCATAGAATTACACGGGTTCCTCCATTGGCTGAATGTTATCCTCCAGAAGTGTGTTGCTATTAGCATTCCGAAATCTGCGATTGGGCATGTCCCAAAGTTGGTAAAATTGAGCCGGTCAGGGCTCGAACCTGATAGCTTAGACTGTAGTTATCGATGGGCTAACCACCGCAATACTAATTTTCGTTTGTTTTCATTGATTCCAGGGTAGACAGACCACATCACCATCCCGTATTGAGCGGCAACTCTTGCGCAATTCAACAGTTTATGGTGTTGAATTTTAGACCACAGAGTCAATAACGCATGGTCATTTAAAATTATACACGTATCTCCTTTCGCTTTTTACGTATAGATTTGGACACGTGGCCGAGCAGATGAATAATTTTGTCACAAAATGTTCAACGATCTTGCAAATTTCCCACAAGTCTACTTAAAAGCATATAAAAATTTGTCCATAAATACAAATATAATAACATGTATTTTTTAAGTGGAAAAATATGTACAAAATTGTAAAAAAAAAAAAAATCGTATGGATTTATCGTATATATTGAGATTTGGCAACCATAGGACTTTTAGATAAAAATGTTTTGATTTAATATGGACTATTGCGTTCAATATTAGAGCACGATTATTTAACATTCCACTAAAAGAACAATTGCAGGTGGATTTTTTGTAATTGTAGAAATTACGACATTATAGTTAAAATAGATCCCTAAAATAAAGCTTCGAAATAATGCAGGGAAACTTATGCCAAATAAAAAAAAAGTATTCACAACACATTTCAAAGGACACATTTCAAATATTATTGCAATATGTATTTAGACAAAGCTGTTGTTTATGATCACTTATAACTAAACAATAAGAAGAGAATATATTCACACTATCCGGAGGCAAAAAACAAAAAACACTTTGGGACAAATTATCAAGATTGAAAGCTATTTGGTAATTGCAATGAATGGAAGTAGAACCTATCGTGCCCATACATAGATAACACTAGGCGTATCAATTTCTTCAAGTTGCAGTATTTCACTCGTACTATCTACCATTTTTGCATAGTCTAATAACCGAGTATATTCATGCGGACAAAGAGACATCTAATGAGCTTGCCACAAAACTATTCACATTTGTTAAGTTTTGCCTCTTAAGATCTGTATTTGTTAAGCAAAATCTTGTTTTGAAGCACTTTTTGAGAAAGTAGATTTGAAAAAAAAAACATGATTTTTACACTAACATTTTCAAACATATCCCTTTTACATATGTAGACACATACTGAGACCTGCCTGAATATGTAAAACGGAAATTCGACAAGCTTGTTCTATACTCAATGTTACAAGAGGACAACAATTTGGACTACACCATGAATGGCTATTTGTGTTTATAACTATTGGGAACACTATGGAATCATCCTATCATTAAATAGGTGGTTTCTATTCTCATTCGCGTCTATCTGTTTTGAACAGTATGCGCTCGTAGAGTTTTTTCGGTACAGTATGTTTGTTGCCTTACGTTTTGGTATAGTTTTGTTTGTATTTTTTTGTGGAACGGCCCATTCGAACCATCACCTTGTTTCAATTTCGATATCAGGTGTTAATTCGTCGTGAAATGTTATAAAGGCACATTTTTCATGTCGTGTATTTTGGTGTTGTATTTATGTTTTGTTGTACAACGTAGGGTGAACCTCCATCGGGCAAAAATCGACATTGTTTACTGGAAAAAATGCAATTCCGTACAAGGTCGTTCTATTTTTTTTTCTTAGGGTGAACCTCCATCACGCGAAAAGTGGGGTTGTTTACTAGAAAAAATACATTTTCGTACATATCCAGCTCATATCCGTACAGGGCCGTAGTATTTTATTTTATTTTTTATTATCGGAGATTCCTTAAGATTCTCCAAACTTTTGGGCAACAACGTCGACCATCTGATTACGAATTTTCCATGCAAAAGGTCACTCCGTCCAGTGATTCGCTAGTGTCCTCAGGAAGGACGCTAGCCAATCACCGGACATATAAAACATGTACGCGTGGAAAGGTCACGTACGAGCCGGGCGCCATCAGACATTTGCCACGCTCCTTCGAACAGGCCGGAATCAAATCCGACGAAAACCACCACAAAAAGTTTGTTGAAGAATGTGTCGTGACGCCTCCACCACCATCCATCGTCAACCGAAATTTGCTACGCCTGCTTTTTTCAAATTTCCAATTTTGTTACGACAAAACAAGAACGTAGAAATTGTACAACGCTAGTACAACGACAAAACACGAACGTGCAAAATGTACATTCGGGTAATTTTATTTTGCAGCTGGTTGTACGGATACGACTTTAGAGTTTAGACATTTTGCTTTTGGAATCTTTGACGATGCTTCCCGTCACAACAGGAATCGACGTGCATCCAATCAAAAGAAAGCACGTACGCGATAGATTCATTGCTGACACAACCGGATGGAGAAGTGAACAAAATATTTGTGCCAGTAAACCTATCCGTAACATTACCGTCGGCGCCTGATGGAGAGTTACCCTTAAACATGATTACTAGATATTCAGTAAGATTCTCCAAACTTTTGGGCGACAACGCGGAACAACCAATTTCGTGTTTTCGAAGCAGGCAATCATTCTATCAAGTGTCGGGCTAGTCTTCTCCCTTGTATAAAAAGAGAATTTTTACACACTGTACGTGTAAAATCTTTACACGTGGAAAGGTCACCTACAATCCACAACGGATGTGAGATAAAAACCATATATGTGGCATAGACCACGCGCCTTCGAACATAAGCCACGCGCCTTCAAACTGGTTATAATCAAATCCACATGAAACTCTGTGTGCTCTATTGCCCACAGAAATCGCAGATCCGAAAGAAGCTTATCTAGATAGTGTCGACTCCAAGATGATATAAACCCAAATGACTGACCCCTTGAAAATCACAAACAAATTATAGCTTCACCCCTGTGAAATAAAAATTTCTATGTGCTCAGTTCCACAACAGAATGCAAAGTTAGAATATGAGTTTTCGACACATTCACCCACTTTGACTTTCCCTTAGAAATGCAGACACCTTGGCAAGCAAAAACTCTGACCGACTACACCGTTGTTTAGCATGGACTCCCTTGAGTCCGCATCAAAAAGAATCACTGAAAATAGTCAAGTAAATTGATAGTTATGAATGGTCAAAGATGACCTTTTGTACAAGAGCTCACTCAGAGAGAGGCTGCTACCTTCTAAAATTTTCCAAGTCCTATCTCTCTCTAAAACTCTATCTACTGACGTACGGCACCAATTCAATTACAGTGTCGTACAGAAAAGTATATGTGCTGGTGTACTTTCTGTACGGCCATCGTACGACATGGCCAAAATGTCGACATATGTCATATCCGGATTTGATCCCGTAATCTCCGGAGTTGCCACAATCCAACGTTGTCGCGCCACGTGTCACATGACGTGGCGGTGACGGTAAAACGCCAAAAGTACATATTCCGTGGTCTTGGCGCCTATCGTGGCCATCCGATCAATACCGATACAACTATAGCCGTTGAAAATATACGCGCGGTATTTGTTTCGCGTTCGAAACAAATGCGCGGTATCCGTTTCATATAATACATTAAACCATACATTGTACTATTCAAAACTGTATCTATGCATTACGTATCTATTTCCTGTTAAATGAACTAGTCTACGTGCAATAAATTAAATATTTGTCAAACCTATCATATCCTACCACTAATCCTAGACTTATGGGTTAAAGATAATGGGTGATTTGACGGACGGTTAGTACCCGGATCAAATCGTGGGTCCATCAATCCTTTTCGGTAACTCTATCAAGATTTGCCTTCGTGTCCTCTTTGGACAGCCTAGGCAGCCATGGATCTAATCCCTCCTCAAGTCTTCAGTGACTGCGACAAGTGTGTGGACTTGAGTGAAGAGTTAGAGGCAAGCTGTCAAGTGTGTGGACTTGAGTGAAGAGTTAGAAGCAAGCTGTCAGTGTCTCCTCTTTGCCTTTTATTTAACAATCTTTAGACCTAGAAAATACTTAAATTTCAACAAAAATCACCATAAAATATTTGTTGAAAAATGCCCCGTGACGCCTTCTTCACCATCCATTGACATCTGAAATTTGGCCCACCTACTTTTTTCAAATTTTCAACAACAAGAATGACAAAACACAAACATACAAAGTTTACATTCTCTTAGGCTTTGTTGAAAAGAGGTAATTAATAGTTCACTACTATATTTTAGTTAGAATGTAAAGAGAAAGAAAGAGAGAACCAAAGGCACGCCATGGCTACCGCGTCATTTAGAAGGAGGCAGAATCAAATTGAGGGTATTTTACTATTTGTAGCAAAATACTGCCTCAAGTCGGATTTGAACCAGGGTCCACACACTACTATCTAGTCCTAAGCCTTATCTATTAAGGCACTAGCGAAACGATATACGTATTACGTTTCACGCATATACATCTATTCATAAAACGGACTAATTTGCAGCAAACTAACGAAAACACGCATTAATCAATTCATGCATGGAAGTGAATCGAAGCCGCATAAATACAAATGATGAGACGGCCACAATTGCAGGCGCCATCCGCAATAAACTTTCGGCGGCCTTTGGGGATAGCGTCACGCGATGCCACGTGGCACCATACTATTGGATACCGGAGAAGATGGGAGGAGGAACCGTGGCTCCCGTTTTGACAAGCGTCACTTTGAAAGCCATGTCGTACAATGGCCGTACAATAAGTACATCGCCTAGTGTACCTTCTTGTACTATATAGTGTTTCTATTAGACTAGGGTTTAGTAGTAGGCAGTCGTAATTTGGAAGACCAGGACTTAGTGAAATTTAGGTACCTCTCTCTAAGAGAGCCTGTAACTATAAAGGTCATCTTTGACCAGCCATAACTTACTGCTGAGGGGAGCAAATTCAGTGATTCTTTTTGCGTTTGACTCAGGGGAGTCTTGTTCTCACAAGGGTGAGAGTGGTTATAATAATTGTGTGACTGGGCGGTTCTTATTCAGCGGGAAAGTATAATGGGAAAATATTATCTTATAGGCTTTACAGAAGCTGCTCAATCTCTGGGTCAATGGAGACCACAGAATTGCAGGTTGTGGGTCCACCCTCTAGGGTGCCTACATTTGATGGATCAGACTTTCTTTATTGGGAAATGATGGTGGAGGGAGAACTATTTGAAAAACACCTCTGGGGCATAGTGTCCGGACAAGTTTAATGCCCACCTCCACCTGGGTTTAGAGGAACGCGTTTTTTTGGCACCTCCGCCTCTACAGTAGGTAGAACAGCTGTCACCATCACTGAGTATAAAGACGAGGAAGGAGAGGAGATTGTCATGGAAGGAGAAATGGGAGGAGTCGCAACTCAAGTGATACCATTGCCGAAGGCGATATCGGCAGCAGCACCACCAACAACGGCGACAAGGGTTCATATCGGAATATCAGAGTATGATAAGTAGAACTACAAAGACAAGGTTGTTAAGCTCTTAATTCTTAAAAGTGTAGCAAAGAGCATTGCCATTTCCCTTATGCAGTCAAATCTTCATCTAATATTTGGATATCACTAGTTAACAAATATAAGAGTGGATCATTGCAGTAGCAACAGTTGGCAAAAAACAAGATTGCGGCTTATACTTATAAGGGAGGAAGCATGAATAACTATTGCAATGATTTGAGAGCATTTTTTGGAGAGCTAGAGAGTGCAGGTAACTCATGGTCTGAGAAACAAAGAGTGAACACATTAATGATGAAACTACCTGAAGAGTATGAGAATATCATTAATCGATTACAAGACATAGGAGATAGCAATTGGAATTAGGATGACACACTGGGAATGATTTTAGTGAAAGAAAGCACCATAGAGCTTAGGAGAGGGAGTCGAAGTGTTCAAGCATTGTCTGCATGAGCAGATTGGCGGAAGCGTGATGAGGAGAGAGAGAAAGATCCCTATCGAAACTTTGGAGGAAGAGGACAAGGAGGTGGCAGATTTGATAGACAGGGGGAGAAAAACTTCTCGAGGAGGATTATGTCACTTCTGCAAGGAACCGGGACACTATATGGCAGATTGTGGCAAACTTGCAGATCTTCGACTAAAAGATTGGCAAGGGACCTGAAGAAATGGAGGAAAGAAAAAGGATTTCCCAAACTCAAGTTGATGATGAGCAAGAGAAAGAAGAAACCGAACAGGAACAGGAGCTTGAGGAGCTTGAGGAGCTTCTTCTTAATCCGAAAAACACAGACAGCATGTTGACATTCCACAAAGACAAAAGTGTGCTTTCGGAGGTAAGAGGGATCCACCTGAAGATGGGTGTATCATAAACTCAGGGGCCTCAATGCATATGTGCAAAGATAAAAGGTGGTTCACTAAACTGAGAAAGATCCCAACAGTTGAGATAGTGTACGGAGATGGTAGAGTAGAAACCACAAGTTTTGTTGGAACTGTTGACTTGAAGGTTCTAGTTGATGAAAAGGCCTCAATTGTAACACTCTCACACGTTCTTTACATTCCACAGCTTTGTAAGAACTTGGTCTCAACAGCTGTCCTAGATGAAAAGGAGTTTGAAACAGGAACTAGGAAAGGAATCTTCACAGCAAGCTTTGATAATGAGGTTTATATCATAGCTGAGAAGGGCAGTCAGGGAATTTTCAGAATTGTACTTTGCAATGAAAAGAGTGTTCTCTACTCGTGTGCAAGTGAGATGATGCTTTGGCATAAAAGGTTGGGACATGTGCATCTAGATAGATTAAAGAAAATGAAGAAAAATGGAATAGTGGAGGGTATTACTTTTGAAGATGATGAGACCTTTGATGATTGTAGTGGATGTGCCCAAGGGAAGATTCATAGACTTCCATTTCCAAAGGCAACCACATTTAGGAGAGAGAAAGTATTAGATCTAGTTCACACTGATGTTTGGGGACCTGCTAGGTATGCCTCACATGGGGGGAAAAGATGGATGTTAACTATCACAGATGATTGGTCTAGATACACGAAGGTATACTTTCTCAGACATAAGTCAGAGGTATTGAGATGTTTCAAAGAGTATAAAGTATGGAGTGAAAAACTACACGAAACCTCAATAAAAGAGATAAGACGTGTTAATGGGAAAGAATACACCTCAAGGGAATTTGAAAAATATCTTAAGAAGAATGAATTCATCATGAGAAAATTGTTCCCTATAATACGGAACAAAATGGAGTAGCAGAAAGAGTGAATAGACTTTAGGAGATATGTCCAGAAGTATGTTAACTGATTAGAGGATAGGGTTGCGGTTTTGGGCGGAGTCTATGAACTATGCTAATTTCATCAAAAATAGAGTCCTAACTTCAGCAAATAAGGAGGAAACTCTGTATGACAGGTGGACAGAAAGAAAGCCTGATTTGTCTAGTTTGAGAGTGTTGGGAAGTCAAGTCTACAGTTTGGATTCCGATAAGACTAAATGGAAGTTAGAGGGGAGAGGGAAGCCAGGATATCTTGTAGGAAATGATGAGAGCACAAAAGGATACTAAGTGTATGACTTAAAAAAGAAAAATATAATTTTGGTAAAACACATAGTGGTGATGAATGAAGAGAAGTCCATTGATCCATTCAAATATAAAATCAGATTTGAAACGGATCAGTTTTTTGACTTTGACTTTGAAAATGAAGAGAAGGAAGAGGGAGAAAAAGAAAAATGTGCAGATCTACCAAAGGAGAAGGAGGAAAGGACAACTTCCGAGGCAACGCCACAATACAAAGTGGAAACCGATGAGGAACTTGATGAGACACCGGAATTGGAAGATAGGGGGGCTGAAAATCTCCCTAAACGAAACCCAAGGATGCCTTCCATACCGGCGTCCGATTTTGAAGGGGGAAGAAGAAGTAGTAAAAGACTTCAAGAAAGACAAGTAAATATCCACCTCACAAAGTTGTCTCACCCAGATGAACCTCGGACATACTTAGAGGCCATAAGCACTCTAGAAAGTAGCCGGTGGATCACAGCTATAAATGAAGAAATGGCCTCTATCAGGGAAGCCAATACATGGGAGTTGGTAGATTGTCCACCGGACCGAAAACCGATCGGATGTAAGTGGGTTTTTTAACATAAATTAAACCCGCATAATACCATTGAGAGGTACAAAGCTAGGTTAGTTGCAAAAGGATATACCCAGAAAAAAGGGATAGACTACGAAGAAACCTTTGCACCTGTAGTCAGATTTCCTTTTGTTAGAATCCTTTTAAGTATAGCCGCAGAGGAGGATATGGAAATACACCATTTGGATATTAAAACGGCCTTTTTGCACGGAGAGTTGGAAGAAGAAATTTACATGAGGCAACCGGAAGGATTCATGGAAAGTGGGGAAGAAAACAAATTTTGCAAACTGATAAAATCACTCTATGGGCTTAAGCAAGCCCCACGACAGTGGAATATAAAGCTCGACAAATTTCTGACCGGTTTGGGGTACATCATAATTAGTTCAGATCACTCCATATATTTATTTGAGGATGAGGATGGAGTGATATTTATTGCTATTTATGTGGATGATTTGTTGGTCTTAAGCAAGTCCTTAGATAAAATTAACAAACTAAAACAGGATCTTAGAAGCCGCTTAGACATGAAAGATCTTGGCGAAGCAAAGTACATTTTAAGAATTCAAATGGAGAGAGATAGAGGGAATAGGATTATAAGACTCACTCAGAAAGAAGCAATTGGTAATATGCTAGAAAAATTTCAAATGGAGAAAGCAAACGGATGTACTACTCCCATGGATTCAAACAAAGTGTGTGAGGGGAGTGAAGAGGGAGGAATATTGATCATTAATGATGAGATAGATGAGATAGATGAGATAGAAAGAAGATTTATGGAAAATATCCCTTATCGGCAGATTGTAGGCAGTTTAATATATTTTATGAATTGTACCCAGCCGGATATAGTTGCAGCCGTAGGAGTCCTCAACAAGAGTCTAAATGAACCAAGAAAGAGAGATTGGGAGGCTGCCAAAAGGGTGATGAGGTATCTGGTGGGGACAAGGGGATTGTGGTTGCATTTGGGAGGGAAGCACACTGACATCACAACCTAGAGTGATGCCAATTATGGAGATGTGCCTTTAAGGCAGTGTACAACTGGATATGTGTTGTAAATTGGATCAGGTGCATGCTGTAGGAGTAGCAAGCAACAGAACGTATTTGCTCAGTCCACTATGGAGGCTAAATACATGGCTTCCTGTGCTGCCACCAAAGAATTAATGTGGGTGAAATCTCTTCTTGAAAAACTTGGGTTCATGAAGACAAGAACTCAGAATGTTTTTTGTGATAATCAAGCTGCTATCTCTATTGCAGCTAATCCGAAACATCACTTCAAAGCTAAGCATATGGATATTAGACTAAGTTTTGTCAAAAAGAAGGTTGAGAATAAATTCATTAAACTGGTTCATAAAACTGATAAAGAAATGATTGCAGACATGATGACAAAACCATAACTTTCCCCTAAGTTGATTTATTGCTGAGAAAACTGTGGATTAAAATTGAAAAATGACTAAGAATTAAGGGGAGTGTTGAAAAGAGGTAATTAATAGTTCACTTCTATATTTTAGTTAGAATGTAAAGAGAAAGAAAGAGAGAACCAAAGGCACGCCATGGCTGCCGCGTCATTTAGAAGGAGGCAGAATGAAATTGAAGGCATTTTACTATTTGTAGCAAAATACTGCCTCAAGTCGGATATGAACCAGGGTCTACACACTACTATCTAGTCCTAAGCCTTATCTATTAAGGCACTAGCGTAACGATATACGTATTACGTTTCACGCACAAACATCTATTCATATAACGATCTAATTTGCAACAGACTAACGAAAACACGAATTAATCAATTCATGCATGGAAGCAAATCGAAGCCGCATAAATACAAATGACCGGACGGCCACAATTGCAACCGCCATCGGCAATAAACTTTCGGCCGCCTTTGGGGATAGCGTCACGCGACGCCACGTGGCACCATACTATTGGATATCGGAGAAGATGGGAGGAGGAACCATGGCACCCGTTTTGTCAAGCGTCACTTTAGAAGCCATGTCGTACAATGGCCGTACAATAAGTACATCGCCTAGTGTACCTTCTTGTTCTATATAGTGTTTCTATTTGACTAGGGTTTAGTAGTAGGCAGTCGTAAGTAGGCAGACTAAGACTTAGTGAAATTTAGGTACCTCTCTCTAAGAGAGCTTGTAACTATAAAGGTCATCTTTGACCAGCCATAACTTACTGCTCAGGGGAGCAAATTCAGTGATTCTTTTTGCGTTTGACTCAGGGGAGTCTTGTTCTCACAAAGGTGAGAGTGGTTAT
This sequence comes from Zygnema cylindricum, assembly GCA_037447655.1. NCBI lineage: Eukaryota > Viridiplantae > Streptophyta > Zygnematophyceae > Zygnematales > Zygnemataceae > Zygnema > Zygnema cylindricum. The sequence goes on from JBBHKE010003258.1 coordinate 31,958, forward strand.
AATAATTGTGTGACTGGGCGGTTCTTATTCAGCGGGAAAGTAGAATGGGCAAATATTATCTTATAGGCTTTACATAAGCTGCTCAATCTTTGGGTCAATGGAGACCACAGAATTGCAGGTTGTGGGTCCACCCTCTAGGGTGCCTACATTTGATGGATCAGACTTTCTTTATTGGGAAATGATGGTGGAGGGAGAACTATTTTAAAAACACCTCTGGGGCATAGTGTCCGGACAAGTTCAATGCCCACCTCCACCTGGGTTTAGAGGAACGCGTTTTTTTGGCACCTCCGCCTCTACAGTAGGTAGAACAACTGCCACCATCACTGAGTATAAAGACGAGGAAGGAGAGGAGATTGTCATGGAAGGAGAAATGGGAGGAGTCGCAACTCAAGCGACACCATTGCCGAAGGCGATATCGGCAGCAGCACCACCAACAACGGCGACAAGGGTTCATATCGGAATATCAGAGTATGAAAAGTAGAACTACAAAGACAAGGTTGTTAAGCTCTTAATTCTTAAAAGTGTAGCAAAGAGCATTGCCATTTCCCTTATGCAGTCAAATCTTCATCTAATATTTGGATATCACTAGTTAACAAATATAAGAGTGGATCATTGCAGTAGCAACAGTTGGCAAAAAACAAGATTGCGGCTTATACTTATAAGGGAGGAAGCATGAATAACTATTGCAATGATTTGAGAGCATTTTTTGGAGAGCTAGAGAGTGCAGGTAACTCATGGTCTGAGAGACAAAGAGTGAACACATTAATGATGAAACTACCTGAAGAGTATGAGAATATCATTAATCGATTACAAGACATAGGAGATAGCAATTGGAATTGGGATGACACAGTGGGAATGATTTTAGTGAAAGAAAGCACCATAGAGCTTAGGAGAGGGAGTCCAAGTGTTCAAGCATTGTCTGCAGGAGCTGATTGGCGGAAGCGTGATGAGGAGAGAGAGAAAGATCCCTATCGAAACTTTGGAGGAAGAGGACAAGGAGGTGGCAGATTTGATAGACAGGGGAGAAAAACTTCTCGAGGAGGATTATGTCACTTCTGCAAAAAACCGGGACACTATATGGCAGATTGTGTCAAACTTGCAGATCTTCGACTGAAAGATGGTCAAGGAACCTCAAAGGACGGAGGAAAGAAAAAGAACGTATTTGCTCAGTCCACTATGGAGGCTAAATACATGGCTTCCTGTGCTGCCACCAAAGAATTAATGTGGGTGAAATCTCTTCTTGAAAAACTTGGGTTCATGAAGACAAGAACTCAGAATGTTTTTTGTGATAATCAAGCTGCTATCTCTATTGCAGCTAATCCGAAACATCACTTCAAAGCTAAGCATATGGATATTAGACTAAGTTTTGTCAAAAAGAAGGTTGAGAATAAATTCATTAAACTGGTTCATAAAACTGATAAAGAAATGATTGCAGACATGATGACAAAACCATAACTTTCCCCTAAGTTGATTTATTGCTGAGAAAACTGTGGATTAAAATTGAAAAATGACTAAGAATTAAGGGGAGTGTTGAAAAGAGGTAATTAATAGTTCACTTCTATATTTTAGTTAGAATGTAAAGAGAAAGAAAGAGAGAACCAAAGGCACGCCATGGCTGCCGCGTCATTTAGAAGGAGGCAGAATGAAATTGAAGGCATTTTACTATTTGTAGCAAAATACTGCCTCAAGTCGGATATGAACCAGGGTCTACACACTACTATCTAGTCCTAAGCCTTATCTATTAAGGCACTAGCGTAACGATATACGTATTACGTTTCACGCACAAACATCTATTCATATAACGATCTAATTTGCAACAGACTAACGAAAACACGAATTAATCAATTCATGCATGGAAGCAAATCGAAGCCGCATAAATACAAATGACCGGACGGCCACAATTGCAACCGCCATCGGCAATAAACTTTCGGCCGCCTTTGGGGATAGCGTCACGCGACGCCACGTGGCACCATACTATTGGATATCGGAGAAGATGGGAGGAGGAACCATGGCACCCGTTTTGTCAAGCGTCACTTTAGAAGCCATGTCGTACAATGGCCGTACAATAAGTACATCGCCTAGTGTACCTTCTTGTTCTATATAGTGTTTCTATTTGACTAGGGTTTAGTAGTAGGCAGTCGTAAGTAGGCAGACTAAGACTTAGTGAAATTTAGGTACCTCTCTCTAAGAGAGCTTGTAACTATAAAGGTCATCTTTGACCAGCCATAACTTACTGCTCAGGGGAGCAAATTCATGATTCTTTTTGCGTTTGACTCAGGGGAGTCTTGTTCTCACAAATGTGAGAGTGTTGATAATACTTGTGTGCCTGGGTGTCGCTTATTCAGCGGGAAAGTAGAAGGGGCAAATATTATCCTAGAGGCTTTACATAGGTTGCTCATTCTTTAGGTCAATGGAGACCTTAGAATTGTAGTTTTTATTTGCGGTTGGTTGTTTAGTTACGATTATCAAATTTTGTGCTTTTGGAGTCTTTGACAATGCTCGTCGTTTGAACATGAGTAAGTGGTTCCAATTGAATTAAAGCACGTAGGCGATAGATTCTTTACTGACACGGCTTTATTGAGAAGTAAAAAAAAATATTACCTCTATCAAATGTTGTCGTGTGGTTACCGTCCTCCTTTAGACTACAGAATACAAGAAGCATCTAGATAGTTTTTACCCAGCCCAATTTAAGCCACAGCCACTGCTGCCCTAGTAATCAGGTTGACATTCTGTATGCACCTTTGTGCAGCCTGGACTCCCTTGAGTCTGTAGGAAAAAAAATCTCTGAAAACACCCAACCAGGCGATAAGTTATGAGGCAGTAAAAATGCCTATATGTAGAAACTCTCAAAGAGAGAGGTGACTACCTACCAAAATTTTCTAAGTCCTGATTCCCTCTAATAACTTCTATCTACTGAAATACGGACCAATCAGATTACTGTACCATACCAAAAAGTATTATTGTCGGTGTACCTATTGTACGGCCTATGTACGACAAGGCTATTAAGCGGACGCTTGTCTACTTTTTACTCGTCCGTACATTCCTCAGAATTCCTATGACCGAATGTCATCTCTCCACGTGGCTCCAGGTCATGACACGTCACAAAACGCCAAGGTGACCACTCCGGGATTTCGGCGATGATGTGTGCCGTCGGATTCGCAATGAGACTCAATTGTAGCCGTTATAAATACTTGCGCGATATTTGTTTCGTTGCCAAAAACATGCGTGGTATTTTTTTCGAAATAAATTCGTACTTCGTACTTTTATAAAACTGTATCTATGCGCGTCGTATCTAGTTTTAGTTAAATGAATTTGTTCCTTTCTAAATGTATATATATCTATCACATACTATAGCATTTAGCATTGGTCCTAGTCTAACAGGATAAAGCTGACCGCTGTCGGTCAACCTGACGACCGGTAGGTACCGGGATCAAATCCCAGGTACGTCATATATATTTTTAGAGTAACCTACTAAAAATAACTGCTTGTTGGACTAGGGCAGCCATGGATCAACCACCCTTTCTATCCTTCAGTGACTACAACAAGTATGGGGGCTAGAGAGAGGAGGTGGAGGCAAGCTGTTTGCCCTTTTTCTTTTTATACTAACATATTAAACCTAGAAAATACTATAGAAATCTATCAATTTCAACACTCCCCTTATTTTCTAGTTTAATTTTAATTTTTCTTTCAACCCGCATTTTTCCCGACAATATTTTAATTCAGGAGAGGGCACTGGTTTGGTCATCATGTCAGCCACTATTTCTTCATCACATCTATACACAAGATTTAAAATTTTATTTTCAACTTTTTATCTTACGAAGCTTAATCTTATGTCCATATGTTTTGCTTTGAAATGGTGTTTTGGATTGGCTACGATTGCGATTGCTGCTTGATTATCGCAAAATATTTCATGCACTCCCTCCTTCATATATCCCAGTTCTTGCATTAATGATTTCACCCACATTAGTTCTTTTACAGCAGAACTAGACGCCATATACTCATTCTCCATAGTAGACTGAGCAACCATTTTTTGTTGTTTACTGCTCCAACAGCAAGCACCTTCCCCCACATACAAAACATATCCAAAATTGCATTTTCTCATAGGTACATCCCCATAACTGGCATCACTCCAAGTGGTGATATCAGTGTGCTCCCCTCCCAAATGAAACCATAATTCTCCGGTTCCAACCAGATATATCATGACTCTCTTGGCTGCCTCCCAGTCTCTCTTTCTAGGATCATTAAGACTCCTACTGAGTACACCAGCAGCTGTCGCTATGTCTGGCCTGGTACAGTTCATAAAGTAGATTAAACTTCCTACAACCTTTCTATAAGGGATAGACTTCATAAACTCTCTCTCCTCTAGACTCATTTGATCGTCTAAGATCATCACTCCTAGTACACTCCCATCACTTACTTTTTTCAAGTCCATGGGAGTGGTACAACTGTTAGCATTTTCCATCTGGAATTTCCCAAGCATATTACCTATTGCTTCTTTCTAAGTAAGTCAGATAATCTTTTTCCCCTTTTCTCTCTCCATTTGGATCCCCAAAATATACTTTGCCACCCCTAAATCCTTCATATCAAATCTGCCCCTAAGAACTTTCTTCAGCCTATTGATCTTCTCCAACGACTTACTCAACACAAGCAGTTCATCCACATACATTACAATAAAAATGACTCCATTCTAATCTTCAAACATATAGATAGAATGGTCAGAGCTGATCCAGATATATCCCAGATCGGTGAGAAACTCATCTAGTTTCTTATTCCACTATCGGGGAGCCTGCTTCAGTCCATATAAGGATTTTATGAGCATGCAAACTTTGCTCTCTTCTCCTTCTTCCACGAACCCCTCGGGTTGCCTCATGAAAATTTCTTCCTCTAACTCACCATTAAGAAAAGCTGTCTTAATGTCCATCTGGTGGATTTCCATGTCTTCCTCTGTTGCCAGACTGAGGAGTATCCTTACTGAGGGGAACCGAACAACTGAAGCAAAGGTCTCTTCATAGTCAATCCCCTCTTTTTGAGTGAATCCCTTTGCTACCAATCGAGCCTTATATCTTTCAATGGTATTATCTGGGTTCAGTTTTAGTTTAAATACCCATTTACTCCCAATAGGTTTTTTGTCTGGAGGACAATCCGCTAATTCCCAAGTATTTGCTTCCATGATAGAAGCCATCTCATCATTTATGGCTCTAATCCATCTTTCTTTCTCTGGACTATTCACTGCCTCTAAGTAAGACTGAGTCTCATCTGGGTGAGATAGCTTAGTTACCTTATGAGCAGCTTGTTTTTCCTGTATCCTTTTGCTGCTCCTCCTTCCTCCCTCAAACTGCGAAGCTAGAATGGATGGAAGTCTTGGATTTCTTCTCACTGTCTCATCGGCTCCCTTGTCCATGGAAGCCGGTTCTTGTCCCGCTTCTTCTATCTCCTTGAAGTCTATAGGAGTATGTGAGGTTTCCGGTGAGTCTCCTATATCTTGGATCTCCCCTGAATCTGCAATCACGGTTTCACTCATATCCCTTTCGGGAACGATCGAATTCTCCTCACTTTCGGACTCAAATCTGATTCTTATCTTCTTTGTATATTTGAAGGGGTCAAATGACTTCCCTTCATCCATGACAACTAAGTGTTTGACCAGTATCATATCTTTCTTTGCTAAGTCATAGACTCTATATCCCTTCACATCCTCATCATATCCCACAAAGTATCCAAGTTTTCCCTTAGCATCTAGTTTCCAGTTTTTCTTATCCGTGTCAAGACTGTAGACTTGGCTACCGAACACTTTAAGGTGTGAGATATCTGGTTTCCTTCCAACCCATCTCTCATAAGGTGTCACTCCCTTTACAGCTGAGGTAAGGACTCTATTCTTAATATAGATGGCACAATTCATTGCCTCTGCCCAAAATCTCTTTCCTATTTTCTTGTCTGCCAACATACTGCATGCACTATCTCCTAGTTTTTTATTGAACCTCTCAGCTACCACATTTTGTTCCGGGTTATATGGTACAATTTTTTGGTGTTGCACTCCCTTATCTCTCAAATAGTCCTCAAACTGGTTAGAGGTATATTCCCCCCCATTATCACTCCTTATCCTCTTAATGGGGGTTTCATGCAACTTCTCACTCCATGCTTTATATTCTTTAAAGTAAGTTGATGCTTCAAACTTTTTTTTCTGAAATTTGACTCTAGAGTATCTAGACCAATCATCGGTTATTGTCATCATAAACCTCTTTCCTCCAACCGAAGGTACTTTTGCAGGTCCCCAAATATCTGTGTGGCCCAAGTCTAACATTTTCTCACCTCTATATGTGGCGGCTTTGGGAAAGGGAAGTCTGTGAGCCTTACCTTGAGCACATCCACTACAATCATTCATCTTTTCATTATCCCCAAACTGAATGTCTTCTACTACCCCAAGCTTTTTGATTTCCCTCAACCTATCAAAATGCACATGCCCCAACAGCTTATGCCAAATAATCAACTTAGGAACACCAACATAGTAAGCATTCTTCTTTTCATTACTCACGTTAAGCCTATACATTCCTTTGCTACCCTTATCTACCGTGAAGTAAACTTTATCCCCATACTTAGCTGTAAAGACTCCCTTTCTAGTGAAGGTATCAAACTCTTTCTCATCTAGCACAGACGTGGAGACAAGATTTTTACTCAGCTGAGGAACGTAGAGTATATGTGTGAATGTAAGTATAGAAGTCTTACCATCCACTAAGACATTCAGATCTACTGATCCCACTAGATTTGTAGTAACCACTCTCCCATCCCCATACTCTATCTCTACAATAGGGATCTTTCTTAGTTTAGTGAAGAGTTATTTATCACGACACATATGCAAGGATGCACCTGAGTCGATGATCCATCCTTCCTGTGGAGCTTATCGAATTGTTCCAAGGGCACACTTCTGTCTCCAAGGGATCTCGTTCTCCTCCAGTCTCTCGTCAAGAAGAAGTTCCCCATCCTCCTCAGAGGACTCATCCTCGGTCTCTCCTGTCACTTTTGTAACCACAAGTGCCTTTTTCTTCCCTCTGGAAGAACCCCCTCCACGGTTCTCTTTTAGCCTCAGCTCCGACACCTTCACACAGTCTGCGATGAAGTGTTCTGATTTTTTGCAAAAATGACAAAGACCCTTTGGGGGCCTTGGTGCCCCAGACTGATCTCTTTCCCCTTTGTAAGGTTTCTTTGGGTCCTTCCCCCATTGGTCCCCTCCTGCTGCTAGAGTTTGAATGCTCTTTCCTCCTCTCCTAATCTCCATTATGTTTTCCTGCACAAGTATCATCCTAACCACTATGTTCCATTTCCATGAACTATCACGCATTCCCTGTACTCGGTACACTATGTTCTCGACCTCATTTGGTAACTTCATGATAAGAGTGTTAACTTTCATTTTCATTGTACCTGTCCACCCGGCACTTTCCATCTCCATATACAGACAAGAAAGATCATTACAATAATCTAACATCTTTCCTCCTTTGTAAGTGTAACTAGCTAGCTTTTGCTCATCCAACTGGAGCTCTTGAATAGTTCTAGCTCTACTGATTTCCACCAAACTCTCCCATAGCTCCTCCGCCTTGTAAATATGAAGGTGAGGGGTGGCCAAACCTTGGGTGAGGTGTCTTAGAATGAAGTTCTTAGCAGCCATTTTTACATCTTCCCACATTTGAGTATCATTCTCCACGGTCTTCACGGCGGCAGATCCCGGTGCCATGGCAATAGGAATGAGTGGTGTCTCCTTCCCTTTCCCCATTTCGGATACACAACTGTCTCCATCATCAGCCTCCTCCGCGGAAGCAGTCTCTGCTGCAGAAAACCTTACTCCTCCAAAACCCGGAGGAATTCCCGAAGGTGGACATTTCAGTTGTCCACTGACGATACCTCAGTATCGTTTTTTGCACAAGGCTCCAATCACCATGGCTTCCCAATAGATGAACCCAGATCCATTGAAGGTGGGCACCCTAGAGGGTGGGCCCATAACCTACAATTATGTGTCCTCCATTGGACCACAGAATATAAAAAACCTCTAGATAGTATTTAACTAACCCACTTCAAGCCACAACCACTGCTGTCCTGTAAGGCAAAATGACAGTTTGATTGCGCCCTTGTGCAGCTTAGACTCCCCTGAGTCCGTAGCAGAAAGAATCACCAAAAACGGCCAACCAACCGATAAGTTATGAGTTAGCAAAAAAGCGAAGTTTTATGCAAACTCTCAAAGGGGAAGAGGTACCTATCTACTAACTTCTCTTAGTCCTAAATCCCTCTCACAACCCCTATCTATTGATGTACGAACCAATCAGATCACTGTAGGGTACACGAAATTACTATGGCCGATGTAGTTTTGTACGGCCTATGTACGGCAACGCCATTGAGTGGACGCGTGTCCACTTTTAACTTGTCCTTATATTCGTTAGAATTCCTGCGACCAAATGTCATCCCTCCGCGTGGCACCACGTATTGCCACGTCCACAAAGGCCAAAGTGACCATTCCTCGATCTCGGTAGTGATATACGCCGTCGGATTTAAATCCAACATTAAATGTCCGCCGTCAAAACAAATGTACGATTCATTTGTTTTTGTGCGAGATAATGTTCACACTATATTACATTGGTTCCATGTTCTTCTGTTCGTCATCCCATTAATTGGAATCACGGTTTTAACAGTGTTTATATAATTATTAAACCTAACGTATCCTAGTAGACTTCTACAACAGACTAGTTAGAGCTACCGGCTACGCCGCGCTCTACCGGTCAGAGGTTCGAGTCCTACCGGACACAACCTTTTGTAGAGAGTGACATAAGTCACTCTTTAGCCCTGCCTGCTTAAGCTATGACAGCCATAGCTCAGCCACCCTCTCTATCCCTCAGTGACTACGACAAGTATGGTGGGTAGAGAGAGGAGGTGGATGCAAGCTGTTTGCCTTTTTCCTTTTTTTATTTGTACTAAATTTAGACCTAAAAGGACAAATTAAAACTAATAATTTCAACACTTCCCTTTTTTTTCCAGTCCAATTTTAATTTTAATTTTAATCCACATTTTTCTCTGCAATATGGAGAGAGGTTGTATGAAAAAGGTTTTGGTGTAATATATTTGTACATCGGCCAATGTGTTGGTGTGTGATGTGTGAGTGTTTTTTTGGGTAAAATCTTCTACTAAGTGGAATATTTGCAAGTTATGCCGATGTATCGTTTCTTTCAATAACACTAATTCGACAACCCTTACTTTTGATCTTTGAACCACAAATAGACTTAAAGAAACCAGTTTTCACTTACATTAATATAGGTACCGTTTAATAATCGTCAACTACACTAATTTGTACATTTTTTCAATATTGTAGTGGACGAATTGTGTCAGTTTGTACGAAAAGTGTTCATAGTTTTGTACCGAAGTACAAAAACGATGTCAAAATGATGGTGTAGATACGTTAGGGTGAGTGGTGTTGACACCAAAAAGCACACTCATATTTGGTTCCTGGAAGAAAATAAAGGAGAAAAAAGTATGAACCTATTCTTACATGTTCAAACGTCGACCATGTGACCACAGGTTATGGCGGCTACACTATGGGAACGTGTATCCAAATTAGTGTTATATGTATAAGTTAGTGTTAATGTTTTGTTCGGTTAAGGCCCTTATCCCATAACAAAGTTAATATCGCTATTTGTTTTTTTGACACAAATAATTCCAATAATAGTTATTCATGGCGTGCATTACACCGTGTATCCCTGAAACTCTAAGAAGGGTATTTTCGCCACTACACAGCCAATCGCTATTAGCGTAATGTATACAAATTCTGTCCCACTTTTTTTTTTCAAATTCTCAAATAGCATAACTTATTCTATTTTTTTCTTTACGCCATTTGGGGTTTTTTTCCAAGTACCGTACAAAACGAAAATACGTTGTCTTTTAAATAGTGTGGTGTACGGTCAATGTCAGAGAGTACAAAATTGTACCTTTTGAAGTAGAAAAGTATAATTAATGAATTTTAGTAACCGCGGAAGCATAAGAAAATGCGCTCTTAAAAGGGGATGAAATCAAGCTTTCAAATATCACGTTCACACCTATTCGTCCAACAACCATGTTTCGACTGTGTGAACGTACGATTTGTGTACGATTTGTCAGATTTTGTACAAGTACCTATAATAGTGTAAGCATGTTTGCGACCGACATAAATGTTTTTCAAAGACCCAAATTAGCATTAGTAAACAATTAGAATGTATGTTTTTTTTTTTTAATTTTCAAATTCCTAATTAGCATAATCACTCTAATTATTCTTATACGCTAAAGAAACCTATACGTTAATAGCAATTGGCGGTGTATTTTTCTCGTGCACACTAGTCACACTGCTAATCTCACGGTTGTGGTTGACATGTAAGATTCCCACCTTACAATTGGCGGTATCGAATTGAAAACAGGACAAATATGCATGGTGAAGCAAAGGTCGCACACGGTCAACCAAAACCTAACCGACCGTTAACTGATCGCCCCCGCCGGAGCCAGAACGGATTCGGTTGCCAAATTTTGGGGGCCGGGCGGTTTTGGTCAGTTGATTCACCAGAAAAAAAATGGTCGGTTACAGTCGGTTAACCAAAAAACAAAAAAAAATGAAAATTTTGTACTGTCCATACAATCCAACATTATTGTACTTTGTACTCTTTGGTATCGTGGAAGTACGTGACATCATGATTAGCGTCGCAAATCCGACACGGTAGTAAAACTATCCATTTCGTAAATCTTAGGGAACGCGACAAATCGTAATTAATGGCTATTTCATACGTCGTACATTAATTAATTTTGTAATTTTTCTGTTACGGGCGAGTACGGTTATTCGTGAGAAATCGAGTTTCGGTTAACTTTTATTTTCGTAAACGCCGGTTGGTTAACGGTTAACAATTTGGGAGCGTGATATAACCCGGTCGGGCGTCGGTTACTCAGATTTTGAAAAAATAAAAACAGTCGGTTTCGGTTATGCAAAATTTCGACTTTTGCGACCTGTGCTGTGAAGAGGCGGCAATTTTTATTTTACACCCATAGCGATACACAGTGTCCTGTACACCGCGTATTGTTATTAGTGTTATTAACTCTAATTTGGGTTCTTAAAATCTTGATTTTTTTCCGCAATTAGTATACATGATTTTCGAAATTAAATTAGCAACGCTATTTAAGGACGTGGACCATAATCTGCCACGTTTCTGGCACTAAATTAGAATCAATAACAATATTTTTTTTTTACGCTATTTAAACTTTGACACTAATAACGATGCGCGGTGTAGTTTACAAATACGACCGCGGAAAATCTAACATCGCGGAATTCGACGTGTGAGTTCGGTACGCCAAATTACAAAACGCATAACATGACAACTACGACGACTTCCGTAACATACCGTAGAGACAAATAGGAGCGGGAATCTTGCATCGCGCCCTCGTTTGTCCTTCTAAACTTTAATTCTCGTCGTTAGCGCTCATCGTTAGCCATCGCGAGGAGATTCTTACGAACCAGATACATGACGTCCAAACTGAGGCATCTTCCACGCTATTTACGATTAACCGCAATAGCCAATAAATCATAGTTCAAAAGTAGGTGAAAGTCGGCCTATACAATATGCCTATTGTAAGCAAAACATACAATATGGCCTTAAAACCCATATTGTATTGGTCGCAAAATGAAAAACAATAGTAACAGGGTTAAGTTGCACATCGATCGATAGAGAATTAAACGTCATGTCTAAATTTTGAAAAACATTCGGACAAATTTGTATTTTCAGTGAGTTTTGAGGTATTTTTTATTTAAACCGTCAGATTTGGACAATCAGACGGTCGCTGATCAAAGTAGCGATCTAAGAAGATCACATGAAAAGTCCATAACACAACTTACGATAGGACTTACGTCCGCGTTTTTTTTTTTTCCAGGTTTTTTTTCCCGCGGAATGTCATCCTACGCCGTGTCAATTCGCTAAAAAAATTCGCCCGGCGGCGTGGGCTGTACTATGATGATAAGTCAGATTCGTACGTCCGTACAAGAGTGTGCACAACGCACACACATATAGTATGCCTACTCTCCGCGAGTTTTGTGCCAAGTTTTGTGCGCCTACCAAAGGCCTACCATAAAAACGCCTACTTTTGAACTATGCAAGAAATAAGTTTTTTTACCCAAGCTACTTTTTGAAGGCCAGAAAAAAGTGGCTCTGAAAGTACGGTCGAGTACGGCATTCTATATTGGGCTGTACCAAGTACACCGGCATGAGTCGCAGCCACACCATACCGTCCTTTCGTTTTCCACCGACCCCACCGACTGCATGCGACAAACAACCGACACACCAGCATGAGTCATCGAGACGCGCCAAGTTGCAATCTCCACCGACCGCATGCGACAAACAACCGACAGATTCAGATGCATCCGCATGAGAGGTCCCTGCGATCCATAACCAATTCCACATAAATACGTCACTTCGATCCGCTACCTCGCCACTCCCTCAACTCTCCCCGACTTGCCCTGTCATTACCCACCGCTTCACACCGTTTCCCAGTCTCCATTTGCTTTCCCCCAAATATTCCCCCATAATTTCCTTTTCCCAGTCTCGAATACCCAATTACTTCCCACGAATTTCCCCCATGGCTGCTTTCCGCCTGTCGGCTTTGGCCATCATGGGGGCTCTGGCCGTTTCCCTGCCATCCGTTCGGGCCTAGAATCTGATCAGAGGGTCCTCAACAATCGCAGACTTCGCCAAAGCCCTCATCGCTATGTTCAACAAAATTCCCGGCCCCAGCTTTCCCGGAACCTACGAGAGCACCAATTCCCAGCGTGAGCTCCTCTCTCTCTCTTTCTCTCTCTCCTCTCTCTCTCTCTCTCTCTCTCTTTTCTCTCTCTCTCTCTCTCTCTCTCTCTCTCTCTCTCTCTCTCTCTCTCTCTCTCTCTCTCTCTCTCTCTCTCTCTCTCTCTCTCCTCTCTCTCTCTCCTCTCTCTCTCTCTCTCTCTCTCTCTCTCTCTCTCTCTCTCTCTCTCTCTCTTCCATTCTCCCTCTCTTTCTCTCTCTCGCCCACGTAGTTCATTTGCACCTTACGGTAAGTTACGCAATTGCCATCTTTTGTTATGTGACACATCAGCTTATCAGTGATTGGCTCGCTGGGAAACAGTCGGCATCAACAAGTTCAAGTCGGGAGCCTTTCTCATCGGAGTCAGCATCCGACCGTTCGATGCTTTAGACGAGACGGGCGACGAGCCCAAACTCACCATTCCTTTTGTAAGTAGTTTTCCGAATGGAATTTTGTTTTTCTATATTTGGAATCAAAAAAGTCTTTTCCTGTGTTAACTGTCTCTTAAGTTCCACACTTATTTCAGTTAGGCGCTCTTATCCTGTCTCTTGCAGGCTATTCTGACGGTTTCGCCCTTCAGCTCGCAAGCCACGGGGGGCAGCTTTGCCCTCTCTCGCTCCCAGGTGGCCAACATCCGATTGGGGAAAACGACAAGCTGGAGCCAGCTTCGGGGCTCCGGACTTAAGGGACCCATCACATTTGTGGGGCCGTCGGACGAGGCGGCAATTAGAGCTCTCGTCCTTGACTACCTCGGAGTCAGTTTTCTCCCACTCCTTCGATCTCACCGCTCCACTCTTATGCTACTTTTCACAATCGCAGATGCATGTGAAATGTAGTAAATTCAACTTTTAGTAGAATTGATATACAATTTGCTTTATAATCCAAGGGGGTGCATCAATCTCTTAAGTTTCCCACAACTTCAGAGGAAAGGTGGGAGAGCCACATGTATGGAAGGGGATAGAATCATTTTGAGTAGTAAAACATGACCATTTGCAGAGGGGGTAGAAAATAGGACAGCAGACGAAGAAGGGCACCTCCATTCGGCAGAGGTCAACAAAGAGGACCTCACATTGTGGCATCATCCTGTGTGTCACACTTAAGAGAGTAACATCAAGGAGATGATTCGTCAGGGTGTGGTTCCAGGACTAGACCTGACGACAGGAGAAAAGGTCATCGGATGTGTTGGATGCACCAAAAAGAAGAAGCATAAAAGGAAGCCTCATCAGGTGAAAGAGCTTTAATTCAACGCTAATGCCCCTTTAGACCTAGTCTATGTAGATCTTTGTGGTGACATGCATCTAGAAACCATTGGAAAAAATAAATATATTATTTGTGATTCGGTGAAACATGGGTGTACTTTCAAGGCAAAGTGGGGGTAATCTGACATTTAAAGAATTTGAGGTTATGGAGGAGGAGGTAGAGGCAAGTAAAAAACTCTGATCAAGCGGGTGGGTGAATTCCTTGCCTTTGCTGAATATTGTAAGGAGACAGGGATTAAGCAGCAGTTCAAGGCTCCTTATTCCCCACAATCGAATCGAATTGCAGAGACGAAGAATCGGACATTGCAATAGATGGTGCGGGCAATGCTCCATACGAATAAACTCACACATCGTCTTTGGGGAGAGGCAATTAGGGCGGCTTATCATGTCACCAAACGGAGAATCAACTCGGCTTTAGGAAACAAAACACCGAAGGAACTTTGGAGTGGACAAGCGCCTACGGTAAAACATTTAAGGATTTGGGGATGTGAGGCTATAGGGTATGTAGAGGAAAGAAACCAGGAGGGGAAGTTTGTGGCACGATCATGGGAATGATACTTTGTGGGGTATAGTGAGATTTCAATGCAGCATAGGATTTATAACCCTGCTACCAGAAGGGTCCAATAGTCTAGAAACGTGGAGTTCAATGAAAATTTAGAATGGGTGGTGAAGGGAGCTAATGAGTCTTACCGGGCCCAAGATTAAGAGGAGGAGAGTCATTATGAGAAATTCACAGGAGATGAGGAGGAAGAAGAAGAAGTCTTGATGGAGGTAGGGACAAAGAAAAAGGTGCGATTTGTAGAGCAAACTTTAGAGAAAGTTCCGAAACCTTACCCCACCAGCAACGAAACACAAGGGGACAAGGTAATTAAAGAATCATCCACTCATACATACAACGTGATATCGGAAGAGACACCCTTTGACAAGGAGGGCGATGACAAAATTGAGAGCAGTGATTCGGATAAAAAAAATTGAGAAGGCGTACGGAAAAGCAAGAGATCAACGAAAGGGAAGGCACCGAAACGTTTCTCACTAGGACCGTCATATAAAAAGCATATAAAAAGCAAACCAGTTACCAGAGGGCGATTTCCGAACTTAGAGAAGGAAGAGAGGAATCTTTTCTCTAATAAAAGGCAATTACAGAAAAATCGTCCAGCCAATCCTCAATCATATGAAGAGGTTAGAGACTCTGACGGATGAGAGGAGAAGTGAAAACCAACGTTTATAAAGGAGTGTAATTCTGTGAATGCAAATGGGTGTTTCGAAGAAGTAGACTTATCTGTTGGTAAGAATGCGATAGACTCAAAGAGGGTTTTTAAGACAAAAACTGGAGCCTCAAGAGAAATTGTTAAATATAAGGCATAGTTAGTATGCAAAGGCTTCAGCAAAAAAAGGGTATTGACTATTCAGAAACATTTGCTCCTATGGTTAAGTTCGATTCTTTGCGAGCAATTATTGCAATGGCGGCGGCAAACAAATGTATATCCAACAGATGGATGTAGATACAGCTTTCTTAAATGGAGAATTACAGGAAGAGGTGTTTATGAAAATTAAAGAAGGATTTCCTAGAAAGAATGGTAGAGTATAGAGGTTGTGGAAGGCTTTGTATGGTTTGAAGGAGGCACCAAGAACGTGGAACCATAAACTTCATAAGGTTTTACTTATTTTGGGATTTAGAAGACTTACTGTATATTGCAGAGTGTATATTCGGGGAGAAGGTTGTGACATGGTATTGTTCAGTGTATATGTAGATGATTTCATTTCCATCTCTCACAACTTAGATTTACTTGGAGAATTAAAGATTGAATTTGAGAAGCATTTTATAATTACAGACTTAGGAGATGCACAATACATTGTGGGAAATCAGATTCAGAGGAAGAGGAACGGAGACGTTAAGCTAAGCCAAGAACAATATGCAAAAGAGGTACTATAAATATTTGGGTTCTTAGATTGTAAGCCACTTGGAACTCCCCTCAATCCTCTTGACAAGCTTTCTAACTTTATTAAAAGTCCCGAAGTTGATGTTCCGTATAGGGAGGCGGTCGTTAGCTTGATGTATTTAAGTGTCGGTACTAGGCCTAACATTAGTGCCGCGGTGAGTGTGGTTAGTCGGTATTGTGACAATCTGACAAAAATACATAGGGAGGCGGTAAAGAGAATATTTAGGTATTTGGTAGAAACACTTAGTGTTATAATTGTTTATAAGAAAGATGAGAGCTTGAGTTGTTATAGATATTGCGATGCTGACTATAGACGGGACCATGATACAGCAAGGTCTACGTCAAGATATGTGTTTTTACTTGCAGGAAGAGCCATCTCGTGGAATTCCCGTTTGCAACCTACCATTGCACTTTCATCTACAAAGGCAGAGTATATGGCCGCATGTCATGGTGCGAAGAATGTTGTGTGGATTAAGGAATTTCTATCGGAGGTTAAAGTAAAAAAGAAATGCATGCAAATTTTAAGTGATAACATGTCCTCCATTTCACTTAGTAAAAATCATATTTTGCATAAGCGCACTAAACACATTAAAATTCAATGGCATTTTGTTCGAGATTTGGTTTCGGAAAAAGAAGTTGAATTTGTGTTTGTACCTCCAGAAGAATAAGCTGCGCATATGTTAACTACAGCAGCATTGAAAGAAGTTAATAAAATTGGGAAGAAGTTAGTGGGCATGGAGTAAGAGGGGGCTTTGAGTATCTCGGTAAGAGGGGGAACGTTAGGATTAAGTACTGAACACTCACTTAGCGTCGAGACATTCTCATAGCTAAAGTAGCGACGACCAGCGACAAAGTAGTTTCGTCACTAGATATTTTAAGTGACATAGAAGTTGTTTGTTTGTTTTGTTTCACGCGAGTTCTAGCCATACTATAGAAGTGACGTTAAAATTGTTTGGTCGCTTCGGTTCACTTAAGTCCTAGTCGTACCATGTAGTTCAAGTTGGTTGGTAGTTGACTTTCATTGTTGGTCAACTAACTTAGGATGACTACCTTTTGTCGGTCGTATACTTGGCCACGCGTTTCTAGTCGTGCACATATATATTTGTTGAGACTTTGAGGTAGAGTTATCTTTTGGAGGCGTGGCTTATTAAGAAGGCGTAGAAAGGTCCGAATTAAAGGAGAAGAAAAAGGAGTTGTGTACTTCTATTGTGCTTAATGTTGATATTTATGTATTTTCTAGGTCTGTTTTAGGATAGAAAAGTAGCAGAGGCAGTCTGCCTCTAACCTCCTTCTCCAAGCCCCCACACTTGTTGTAGTCACTAAAGGTTGGAGAGGGAGCTAGAGCCCATGGCTGCCTAAGCTCTCCAAAGAGACAGCTGAAACTCTGAGACCTCCATTGGCGCTTAGAGTATACAGATCCAAAAGAAGCTAATCTAGATAGTGCCGACTCCAAGTTGATATAAACCCAAATGACTGACCCCTTGACAGTCAAAACCCCAATATAGATTCACCCCTATGAATTAACACTTCCTGTGTGCTCAGTTCCACCACAGAATGCAAAGTTAGAATATGAGATTTGGACACATTCACCCACTTTGACTTTCCCTTAGAAATACAGCCACCCTGGCAGACAAAAACTCTGACCGACAGTTTTACTTTTAGTACCGGACGAAATAAATAGTACAGACATTTATTTCGACGGTCCGTTTTAAATGACGATGTAAATCGGACGACCGTGGTCAGCGCCGACATCGCGGAAAGGACAATTTGGTAGTTTGCAGACGCCGCCACTCCGGATGACACGTGGCAACATCATATGGGCTTACGAAATTTCTGGAACGGCAGAAAACAAATCCGGAAGTGACAAATGTCGAACTATGGCGATTTCGTACATTGTACGTACAAAAAGTACTCTAGCACTTGTACTTTCTTGTAAGGTACCATTTTTCAGACGTGGCATGACCTAGAGCCACATGGAGAGATAATATTTAACAGCACAAATTCCGGGAATTAAAAGAACGAGTCTGGATAAGACATGTGTTGGTTTTTGGCCATGTCGTACAATGGTCGTACAAGTGGTACACCGGCACCTGTACCTTTATATACTTTACAATCTTGTCATTGGTTCGTACTTTAGTACTAGGGGGCTTAGAGAGGGATTTTAGGACTTGGAATATTTTCTGGTAGGTAGCTACCTCTCCTAGAGAGCACCTTGTATAAATGGTAAACTTTGGCAAGCCATAACAATCAATTCAGTTGACCATTTTTAGTGATTCATTTTGCAGCGGACTCAGGGGAGTCCAGGCTACAAAGGGGTGTAGTTGGTCAGAGTCTTTGCTTGCCTGGGTGGCTGCATTTCTAAAGGAAATTCAAAGTGGGTGAATGTGTCCAAATCTCATATTCTAACTTTGCATTCTGTGGTGGAACTGAGCACACAAAAAGTCTTATTTCACAAGGGTGAAGCTGTAATGGGGTTCTGATTGTCAAGGGGTCAATCATTTGGGTTTATATCAAGTTGGAGTCGGCACTATCTAGATTAGCTTCTTTTGATCTGCATATTCAGTGTGGCAATGGAGCCCATAGAATTTCAGGTTATGGGCCCACCATCTAGGGTGCCTATGTTCGATGGAATAGACTTCACTTATTGGGAGTTTACAATGGAGGGATTTCTTTTCGAGAAGCACTTATGGGGAATTGTTTCGGGACAAGTGAGGTGTCCCCCTCCGGACTTTGGAGGAGCTCACTATGGAGAATCATCTGGGGCTGCCCAGAAAACCAACTGGAGTTCAGATGCAACGGAAGGTGAAGGGAAAATCATTACCGTGGAAAGGGAAATAGGGGAGAAGGATAAAGGGACACCTATGGTGAGGGGAGCTAGGCTTTCGGCTACGGTTCCACTTGTGAGGGTTATAACTGAGCCAAAAACTGAAGAAAATGATAGGAAAATTTGGGAATATGAAAACACTATAGCAAAACATCTCATCCTTAGATATGTGTCTAAGTCCATAGCTATCACTCTTTTAAGTCTAATCAAGTCTTCGGAAATCTGGGAAACACTAATTCAGATTTATAAGAGAGAGACTATACACAGGCAGCAGTTAGTAAAACAAGAAATAGAGGCCTATGTTTATAAAGGCCGTAGCATGATAGAGTTTTGCAATGATATTGTTGCGTTATATGTTGAGCTTGCTAGTGCAAGATATGTAGAATCTAAGGAGAGAAAGATTAATACACTAATCATGAAACTCCCATATGAGTACGAAGACATCATTTACCGTATGTAGGGAATGGATGGCTCCTCGTGGACTTGGAGCATCACCATGGGGATAATCTTGTGAATAAAATGGAGTGTAGGGGAATGAGAGGGTGAGGCGTTACAGCATGATGTAGCGTGTCGTCTCTAGCGTCAAAAAAAAATCGCTCCCGTTTCAAAATTTCGGTTCGCTAAAAGCCGATCCTCAAATGTCGTCGGCAATCGGGTCATTAAGATCAAAGTCGAAGAGCGAGAGTGTGCCTCGGTGAAAAGGCAAGTAAAGAAAAGCAAATCAGGATATCAAAGTCTAGAGTGGATAATCCAGCAAAGTCAGATCTAGGATCCATAAGTGAAAATGGGAAAGGTAAAATTAATGAGGATAATTTTATAGATAATTAGGAAACAGAAAACTGGTCAGAAAGGGAGACTTCAACGGATTCCAAGGAAAGTGGAGAAGTGAAACTCGAAGGGGTTTTAAAGGATGGGAGAGAAGAGGAATATTTAATGAAAGGTTTAGGGGAGGAGAAATATTTATAAGGAATAAATTTAGAAAGTGAGAGTGGAAAGAAATCCAAAGGAGAGAGTGAGGAAAGTTTATTTTTTGGGGGTAATGGGTTTGACATCACTAAAGGAAGTGATGGTATTTATGGAGGTGTGCCTGTAAAAGGGTTACCATCAGGGTGTATGTTGCAGATTGGAGATAGGGCTGGCTGTTTAGATCGCAAGAGGGAAATCGGTTTGTGTGTGGATGGAAAAGTGATGAGGTGGATAAAATCTTTGCTCGGATTTATGAAAAGTGGGATGTTAAATAAAATGTGTGATGTAATTATTATTTCAGTTCATCTGATGCACTGTGTTAAATACGAGAGTATTTTCTTATGTTTTATAAAAGGAAAAGGAAAAAGAAAAATGAAAAAAAAAAGAGGGGATGTTTGTTCATTTGTTTGTGGGAGTTCAAAGGAAAATAGACTAGAAAATAAAGGGAGTGTTGATATTTATGTATTTTCTAGGTCTGTTTTAGGATAGAAAAGTAGCAGAGGCAGTCTGCCTCTAACCTCCTTCTCCAAGCCCCCACACTTGTTGTAGTCACTGAAGGCTAGAGAGGGAGCTAGAGCCCATAGCTGCTTAAGCTCTCCACAGAGACAGTAGTAGATAATAGATATGTCTACTAAAAAGATATTTGATGGACCCAAGAATTGATCTTGGTACCTACCGGCCGTCAAACATCCCGCAGTCGTTAGCTTTGTCCATTTAGCCTAGGACTAGTGCTAGGACATATAGGGTTTGACAAGCCGTCAAACATCCCGCAGTCGTTAGCTTTGTCCATTTAGCCTAGGACTAGTGCTAGGACATATAGGGTTTAAAAAATATTTATATAGTTACAAGTAGGGTTTTCCATTTAACTGGATAACGGTATATGGGGCATAGAAACAGTTGTACTTTTAGTACCGGACAAAATAAATAGTACAGACATTTATTTCGACGGTCCGTTTTAAATGATGATGTAAATCGGACGGCCGTGGTTAGAGCTGACATCGCGGAAAGGACAATTTGGCAGTTTGCAGACGCCGTCACTCCGGATAACACGTGGCAGCATCATACGGCTTACGAAATTTCCGGAACAGCAGATATCAAATCCGGAAGTGACAAATGTCAAACTATGGCGATTTCGTACATTGTACGTACAAAAAGTACTCTGTCACTTAAACTTTCTTGTACAGTACCGTTTTTCAGACGTGGCATGACCTGGAGCCACGTGGAGAGATAATATTTGACAGCACGAATTCCGGGAATTAAAAGAACGAGTCCGGATAAGACACGTGTTGGTTTTTGGCCATGTCGTACGATGGCCGTACAAAAGGTACACCAACACCTGTACCTTTATGTACTTTACAATCTTGTCATTGGTTCGTACTTTAGTACTAGGGGGCTTAAAGAGGGGTTTTAGGACTTATAATATTTTGTGGTAGGTAGCTGCCTCTCCTAGAGAACACCTTATATAAATGGTAAACTTTGGCCAGCCATAACAATCAATTTAGTTGACCATTTTTAGTGATTTTTTTTGCTGCGGACTCAAGGGAGTCCACGCTACACAAGGGTGTAGTTGGTCAGAGTCTTTGCCTTTTTAGTGATTTTTTTTGCTGCGGACTCAAGGGAGTCCACGCTACACAGGGGTGTAGTTGGTCAGAGTCTTTGCCTGCCAAGGTGGCTGCATTTCTAAGGGAAAGTCAAAGTGAGTGAATGTGTCCAAATCTCATATTCTAACTTTGCATTGTGTGGTGGAACTAAGCACACAGAAACTCGTATTTCACAGGGGTGAAGTTGTAATGGGGTTCTGATTGTGAATGGGTCAATCATTTGGGTTTATATCAAGTTTGAGTCGCCACTATCTAGATTAGCTTCTTTTGATCTGCGAATTCTGTGTGGCAATGGAGCCCATAGAATTTCACTTAATATATTGAATTTTTCGGAGGAACACTCTTGTTGTGTGTGTCTTTTATTTGGTTTGTTATCTTTCAGGGAGATGGTAGACTAGAGGAAAAATGAGTGGATTATAATGGGGGAAGTTAAACGCAATGAGATGGAGAGGGGGGGAGTGGGATGGAACGGGTGAGGAAGTGTAGAAGGAGTGGGAAAGGGATAGGGGGAAAGAGAGAGGAGAGGTTGAAGGAGTGTTGAAGGGAGAGACGAAGGTTGAGAGATAGGGAGATTGATGGAGAGGGATAACGAAAGGATGAAAGAGTGAGAGAGGGAGACTGAGAGAGAAAATGAGAGTATAATGTCGGGTGGATAAAGAGAGGGATAGGGAGAACGCTCTATGATTTCCCTCATAGCATATCCTTTTGCTTGTGCGCACACTAGTTCACGTCATAGATCAAAATGTACAAACTAAACAGTAATCTATGACCGTATAGTATTTGAACAAAGTAATATTTTTGTACAAATTACAGTACTGTACTGTACATGTCGTTAGTATAGTAAATGTACGATGACATCAGATGGGGTTGAGGACGTTAGATAAATTTGTATTGTTTGAGCATCACCTGTTGAAACGGGCGTCGTAACTGTTGACGAACATGTGACTAATTAAGTCGCAACAACAATTTGCGGTCGGTTACATAGATGTTTGGGATCACAAAAAGATACTAACCATAAAGGTACCGAGCGTTTTAAACGCACGCATGAAACTTCGAACAAATAATAATATATGCGCACGGAACAAAAGCAAAATAAAATAAAATGCATTGACCAACTTTAACTTCATAATAAAATATAAAATAAAAAACATTTAATCCAAAGTACTACTACAACATAGGGTATGCACTCATGTATAAAAGTACATGGTATTTTATTATATCTTCCTTCAAATATTTTCTCGCGACTTTCGCTGGCGTCGCATCGCATATTTTAAGATAGTGTTATGTACGAAATATGCCATTTCGTACTAAAACTGCTCTTTATTTTGTACAGATGTAAAAAATAAGTGACAGGTGATGGCATCGACAGGGAAATTTGAGTGCGTCACACGGAAAAGCGTTCTCAAATATTAGTACTGTTTAAATAGCGTTAGATACTAATTTCGAATGTTTTTAAATAGGGTAGCACGAAATGTGTTATTCTGTTCTAAAACTTTTAATTATTTTGTACATTTGTACAAAATAAGTGTAAGATAACACGTCGACAATAGAAATTGAGTGTGCCGCACAAAAAATCGTACGCATATTTGATTCCAAGTCATAAAGACGAAGGAAAAGAGAGCTAAAATGTTCTCACATGTTCATGGGTCGAATATGTGAACATAGACTTTCGCGCCTACCCTCAAAACATGGGAATGTGTATCGATTTCTTCAATTTAATAGCGATTCACGTTGTACTTTCAACCTTTTTTTGAGAATTCCGTACGTTTTATCCGCACAATTTTGCGTACACGGAAAGTATACGAATTTAACAAAAAATTCAAAATCTTAAAAAAATTAACGCATTTTCGTAAAAAAAATGAAAATCCGTACATTTGGTACCTCTATAATTCTAACCGATGGCTCTGTCGTTTACCTCTGGTAATGATCATTAAAAGTAGGGAATTGCTAATCGTAGTGACATTACAGAAATTGTACATTTTAAGTACAAACTACGTACCGTTGAAAATAGATTTGACGGTCAATCCGTTGAACAACTTTGACTTGCGAAATATTGTAACAACCGGTTAAAAAAGTGTCCCGCTTGCGAACGTCGACCCTCATAAAAAAAAAACAACAATTCACACGGCCTGCCAAGGTTTACGGGTAACAAAACTGCGGCAACGACATGTAAATAAAATTGCTGCACGCAAGTAATTTCTGGCTTAATTTGGTCGCGCGTGACGACTGTTGTGATTTGAAAGCTTTAGTACTCCGTAAATAGGTCAGTGAGAGGGATTGGTACTTAGAATATTTTTGAGTATAAATCACTTCAGTACTGACCTCTAGTGTGACAGTAACTCAAGTACAAAAGAGTGTAATGTACTTCATGGGACACGCGGCGCGGATGAAATGTATCCGTACGAGAATGATTCAGTACGGAATCCGAAACAATGACACACGACAAATTGTACGATACAGGAATGAACAGCAGATACGAATCGAGTCGACGGACACGATTCGAAGTGGGAACACATTAAGACAATGTTGTTGGACACGTGTCGTCCATCGCGAAGATATACATTACATCTTACGGCGATCCGTATATTCTGGAAGACCTCTGGCATGGACGCTATATATGGCGGCTATCTAGGAATGGTCCCGTACGCAACAAAGATTACGTGGCTGATACGAATTGCGTCAACAGACGCGATTCGAAATGGGACCACATTGGGATAATGATTTGGACGCGTGTCGTCCTCAGCAAAGATTTACTTTACATCTGACGGCGATCCGCGAATTCGGATTTGACTTGTACGGACGTTTAAAGTCATTTGGACGAATTCACCAATTGCTGACTAAGCAAGCGGCACAATTTATGTACAGCTCCTATTTGTAAATATCTAAAACAGCATTAATTTTTATGTAGTGGATTAATTTTTAGTGTTACAATAGTGAAATTAGATAAAAGTCATAACTAAGGTTTGGACGTACCTCTGATACAGTAGACGTACCGTTGACGTACATTGTATGTATTCAAAAACAGTAATTAAATACACCTGTAGTTATTTTATTAGTGTAGGGCTCAGGATATAACTTTGTGAGTATAAACTTGTATGACTTAGTATATTTTAGCATCACAGTCATTTTTATCAAAGTAATGGCAAACTGTTTTTTTGCAACTTTGACCTGTTGGTGTGATCGCTTTAATTGATTTTTTGATGTGAAACTCTGTGGAGATATTCTATGATATAGAAAGTATATATGTGTGTAGTTTCATTCTGTTCTGTTATCTCTGTAGAATTCTGTGTGAAGTCTACGTGGTTAGTTTGAGAAGCTGTCAAATGTTTTTGGGAAACTCTGGTGCTTATATCTTCTAGATTCCTTGGTGGATTTGGCCGTAAATTTGGGAGTTTACAGTGTCTATGGTGAAATTCATATTGGTGCAGTTTGAGGTGTTTTTGTTTATTGTGGGCTAATCTGTGCTATCTGAAACACAATTGTTTTGGGGTAGTCTGTGGGTGTCTTCCGTGAGTAATCCATGGCTGAAATAGGCTATGGACAACAATGACGAACGTATTTATCATTTATTTTAATCGATATTTTGACGCGGTTCCGTTTTTTTATCATGCTCGAAGTTTATTTCGTTTCGTGCGAGTTAATTAAACCACATCACGTCGTCTTTTAAATTGCGTTAGTTCAACGTAACGCTTTTGAGGCTAAGGGTGGACTTCCATTAGGCGTTTCAGTAATTGTACAGAAAAGTTTACTGAAGTGCGTGCCTTCCATGAGGTTGTGTCAATAAACCACTTTTTAATTGCGTGGCTCGTTCTGGTTAGTAACACGTAGGTTAATATTAGATGTTTAAAATCTTGAAAGAATCTTAGAATGCAATGTTTGAACGAAATATATGTACGAGCGTAGGCATTTTTGTACGAGCGGAGGTAATATCTGTATCAGCGGAGTTAATTAATGACTCGTATAGATGGCATTATAATGTACTACGCAAAATTTCAAAACGCAACGACAAAAAGGCAGCGGCAAAATTTGATGGTGGGAGCGTGACGCGATAATTTTGGCGAATGCGTAGCTATCTTGGCAGAATACACATGGCCTTTGCAACGTGAACGCACCTACGCGCGCGCTCATCATGGATTTTTATTCCCTTTTCCACGCTGCCCATTTTTACATGTTCAGTCTCTGAGAAGTGTCCTCTTTGTGCATGGCTGTCAAGACTGAGGGTTGGTGACTTGGCGTCCCGGATAAAAAGTGTAATGGCATCCGACGGTCATAATTTACACCGACATCCTTGGACATTTTTCCGTAATGATGTTTTCTTTTAAAAAAAAAAAGGACGGACTTGTACGAAACGGTACGGCCTTCGGTAAACAACCCCAATTTTTCGCTAATGGAAGGCCACCCTAAGGGTGACGTTCAATCTGGAAAATCTATAATCGTGCGGCCAACATTACAAGATGATACATTTTGAACGATGTTCTATCGTGCAGAGTATGTAATGCACGTGCTCAAATTTGAATGGTACAACGTAAAATAAGATCGTACATTGACAATCATCAAATATTTTTCTCATCGACCAACTTCAACTTGAAATTTTCATTTGCCTACCATGTACGTGTGGACCAAGTCATCGGAAATCATAATTTATGTACACTTTGCGAACGCCTTGTCAAATATTAGCTCAATTTTTTTTATGGTTTTTGACTTTCCTGTAATTTCGCATGACAAATGAGCGTTGCCACAAATAGTGTGATGAATGGGCTTTAACAAAAATAGCAAGACGAAATTTTGTTACGAGATTATTTTTTTGATTTCGGTTAGGATTTTTGAATGGATGTATCATGTGCGAGATTTTTCGATTTCCGTTGGTTGGCGTCTTGACACATATGTTTCTTTTATCCAACGTGTCGCAACTCAATTTTTTTTTGTAAATGGTGATGTACCTCATCGAGGTACATCATCATTTACAAAAACTTTCGAAGCGAATAATTCGCGAAAAAATATCCAACAGTCATTATTTTCTCCTTGACCTTTGGAGAATTTTAGCAAGATTCTTTGAAATGTTCTTCACCCATAGAAACAAAATAAGAGGTACGGCCTGGTACGGATAGGCGCTTATTTCCGTAAACTACCCCACTTTTAGTTTGATGGAACCCCACCCTTAGTTAAAATCTAGCATGGGCTTTCATGGTGGAGCTCACGTGAAGTGAGAAAGTACTTGGGCGCAACAATTTTATTTACATGTGGTTCTCACAATTTTGTTACACTAAACCTTTGTCGACCGTGTGAATTATTGTTTTTCTTATGACGGTCGACGTTCGCAAGCGCGACACTTTTCTAACCGGCTGTTACAATATTTCCAAAGTCAAAGTTGTTCAACAAATTTACCGTCAAATCTACACTCAACAGTGCGTAGCTTGTACTAATCTGTATTTTATATGTACATTTTTTGACAAGGTGAGGCAACTTTGTGCGTGCAGCATTCCCTAAAAGTAAAACAACTCGCGTTGTGCAAAAAGAGTTTGAACTAGGGGTACTTTCGCATGTAGCTGGAATTTGAGTCTTGTAACTTTGATTTTAGCGAAGATTCTCTGTATTGATTTTAGAGCATTCGTATGTAATTAAATGAAATCGTTCCTTTAGATTGTGACGGATGTAGACGTGGGTGTAATTTATGACAATTGTAGACGACTACAAAACTCGCGACAATTAATGACGTTTACAAAATACTAACGGTTGTAGACGTCTAGGTACTTGTGAAATTGTAGATGTTTAGGGTTTGTGACATTTTGATGTCACGCTCAAATTATGACATCGTTGACGTCACAAATTCTAAGACTTTCAGCCATGGGTTCTCAATTTTGTTTTTTAGGGTTTTGTCATTCTACTTGCCATCAAAATACGACCAAAGATAATCAAAAGAAACATTTTTTAGAGAGCTTCCATTTGATACCATTATTGACGTTTTTCATTGCAAGAATTGTGAGATAGACGTGGTAGTGGGAGCGAGAGAGAGAGAGAGGCGCTTTCATGGACTTCGCTTTTGTGAAATGGCGTCTGTTTGTCGCAACCCCCTCCACGGCCCTTGTACGTAAAAAAGCGCATGGAAAAAAATCACGCACAGGCTGAAAACGTGCAGTGGGTTTTTTTTTTGTTACTACGGGCACAAAAAATGCCAAACCCTCCCGACATGTGCGACACCATTTGCCTATTCGCTCACCTTATGGAACTTTATTTAAAATTACTTCGCGAGGTGAATTTATATAAAGTTTGAAGATGAGCTGAAAGGTCGCGAAAGTGGGTCGAAATGCGCTAAACAACAAACTGCATCGCGCTAGACGACAAACACAGTTTATGTAAAGTTTCAAGAAAACGCAACTTGAACGGCGGTAATTTCAATTTTCTGATACGGCTGCGGAATTTCGCGTTTTTTTCCAAGGTATGGAGGAAAATGACAGAAAATAACATAAACTTTAGCACATGCGAAAGCACCGTAACAAGAACAGTTTTGTTGAAATCAAATTTGTAAGGGTACGTCCTCATGAAGTAAAGTATATAATTTTCTCTGCCTTTTTCCCCTAAAATCCAAGGAACTTTGACAAAAACTTTAGCCGTACGAGAAAATTATTTTTACCAAAGTAGAGTGAACGTCAATTCATACTTTGGATGTACGACATGTTTGTCGTCATGTGAACGCATTTTGGTGTTTTCCCCATTTCGACCCCCGGGCAAGAGAATCCAGCCCCAAAAAAAAACTTCATCCAAAATCACCTTGAGGGGGTGATTTTAGTTCAACTACCGCCTAAACAGCGAATGAAAAATGACCCACGCACGCGCTACAAGAGTGGGAAAATTTTAGGACGAGGGAGAGTCCACTCTATTTTCCTCCGTGCCCGTCACGCGCATGTACCAAAAAAAATTGCAGGGGTCTCGGACCTCTGCTTTCATTCATGGGGTCCTTTGCAAAGTTTTGCGTTGTCGTCGCCTTTCCCTTCAACCTCTCACACTATCGCTTTTATCTCACACTATTTAGAATGAGACACAACAATATTGGTATAAAATGAAAGATATTTTAAAAATATTATTTTTGACAATTTTTAGGTTTTTTTTTTAATGGCAAATCGAGTGAGTAAAGTAGAAAAAAGAAAATCGGGAAACCATGGCAGAAAGTTATTGAATCAGTGACGTTGACGTTGTCACAAGTGAGCATAACGTCACAGTGTCACCAAACCCTAAACATCTACAATTTCACAAAAATCTAGACGTCTACCATTGTCGTTGTTTTTGTTGGCGTCACTAATCCATTTACTTCGTTGTTCGCGGGGGGGTGAACGTACCGTTGCGCATGATTTGGTTCGTGATGCGGTTGCTGCGGTTGGTGTCGAAGCAGGCTACATTGTGAAGCGGGAGGTTTCGCGTATCTTACCTCCTTCTCCGTCGAAGCACGATGGCGGACGATAGGCGAAGCCTCCTAGACCTTCCTCCACGAGATCCAGTCCTCATCCTCGATTTTCGGGGGTGTGGGATTTAGTTGGCTGGGGTTGTGGGGCATCATATAGAGTGAGTTTTCCCTTTTTTGTCTAGTCATCTTTAGTTTTTTCGTTTAGTCTTGCTAGTTAGCCTAGTTGCTTTTGTTTTTCCTCATTTATTTGTTTTGTTTTTGCTTTGTTTTGTTTTCCTAGTTGTTGGCTCTTGTAGTCTTTAAATGTTCTTAAGTAAAAAGGTACATTTAATGATTTAAAAGAGTCACGCTCACACGTGAAATCGCACTAAACAAAAAGACTCAATCATATCGAAAAAAAATTTGTTCGCATAACTCTCGTCCGTCGACAGCATCGTCGTCAGTGTGAACACTTACCTTAATATCCATGCCAAAAGTTTATAGTACAACGGCAAAAATACATGTTTGCATTTATTTCCGTAATAACTTTGTAACAGTTGTTTGACGTTCCGCGTATTCAGTTAGATTAGGGAACTTCGTAGCAATTTCATTAAAAATGTATTCTAATATAGGATCGCGTCTATTTTAGCGTAAATATTAATTCTAAATAAACCAGACTTACCAAAATGACACTTGAAAGGAGTAACTTTTAACTGTAATATGGGTTTTTTACCACGATGGCACATGAAATAAAATAACCATATTGACAAAAATAGAATAAATATACATCATTTGGCGTGGGTGATATATGTCGTGAGGTAACGCCAAATGCGGGCAGACCTCACAAAGTGTAATATTCTTGGACCAATCACAGTCACTCATTCTTTGTCCAATCACAACCGGTCTTTTTTTTTGTTTGTTCCCTTTGGAATCTGACAACCACCGACATTCTGACTGCGGCGCCATCCGAAAAATCTCTCCAATTTTTCAACTGGGATCTGTGAAAGTCTCGCTCCTTTTTTCACCGCCATGGATTGCACGTCGCCCACGTCATCGCTTTCCTACCATCTGCTTACTTTCTTAGGATGCTTACTTTTTTAGGGTTTTGTTGTTCGAAATAGCGAAAAAATTGCTGCCAGCCAACTCCACCATTGATGACGAGGCAAGATCCTACTCTCTAAGTGCAGTGGTTGAATATGAAGTGTCACAAGTCAATGCCAAAAATAGAAGGGAAGACAATGAAGGAAAACTGTAAAAATATCAAAATACAAAATTGAAAAAGAAAACTTAAAAGACAAAGCAGAGTTATCTGCCTAATTTTCTGTCTAATTATCTGGGTAATTATTTGTTTATATAACCTGTCCAATTCTCTATCTAATCTAATTATCTTTCTAATTTTCTGTTTAATTATCTGTCCAATTATCTATCAAATTATCTGTCAAATTATCTGTCCTATTATGTGTCAAATTATCTAATCTTATTATCTAATCTTATTATCTAATCTAATTATCTGTCTAATTATCTGTCCAATTATTTGTCAAATTATCTAATTAATTATCTATCTAATCTAATTATCTTTCTAATCTAATTCACTATGTATTCTAGATATCTATCTAATCTAATTATCTATCTAATATAATTCACTATATAATCTAATTATCTATCTAATCTAATTATCTATCTAATCTAATTCACTATCTAATCCAATTATCTATCTAATCTGATTATCTGTCTAATTATCTGTCTAATTATCTGTCCAATTATCTGTCAAATTATATAATTAATTATCTAATCTAATTATCTTTCTAATCTAATTCACTATCTAATCTAGTTAACTATCTAATTTAGTTATCTATCTAATCTAATTAACTATCTAATCTAATTATCTATCTAATCTAATTATCTATCTAATTTGATTATCTGTCTAATTAAATATCAAATTATCTATCAAATTATCTGTCCTATTATGTGTCAAATTAACTAATCTTATTATCTAATCTAATTATCTGTCTAATTATCTGTCCAATTATTTGTCAAATTATCTAATTAATTATCTATCTAATCTAATTATCTTTCTAATCTAATTCACTATGTATTCTAGTTATCTATCAAATCTGATTATCTGTCTAATTATCTGTCTAATTATCTGTCCAATTATCTGTCAAATTATCTAATTAATTATCTATCTAATCTAATTATCTATCTAATATAATTCACTATATAATCTAATTATCTATCTAATCTAATTATCTATCTAATCTAATTCACTATCTAATCCAATTATCTATCAAATCTGATTATCTGTCTAATTATCTGTCTAATTATCTGTCCAATTATCTGTCAAATTATCTAATTAATTATCTAATCTAATTATCTATCTAATCTAATTATCTTTCTAATCTAATTTTACTATCTAATCTAGTTATCTATCTAATTTAGTTATCTATCTAATCTAATTATCTATCTAATCTGATTATCTGTCTAATTATCTGTCTAATTATCTGGGTAATTATTTGACTATATAACCTGTCCAATTCTCTATCTAATCTAATTATCTATCTAATCTAATTATCTATCTAATTATCTGTTTAATTATCTGTCCAATTATTTGTCAAATTTTCTAATTAATTATCTAATCTAATTATCTATCTAATCTAATTCACTATCTAATCTAATTATCTATCTAATCTAATTATCTATCTAATCTAATTATCTATCTAATCTGATTATCTGTCTAATTATCTGTCTAATTATCTGTCTAATTATCTATCAAATTATCTGTCAAATTATCTGTCCTATTATGTGTCAAATTATCTAATCTTATTATCTAATCTTATTATCTAATCTAATTATCTGTCTAATCTAATTCACTATGTATTCTAGTTATCTATCTAATCTAATTATCTATCTAATATAATTCACTATATAATCTAATTATCTATCTAATCTAATTATCTATCTAATCTAATTCACTATCTAATCCAATTATCTATCTAATCTGATTATCTGTCTAATTATCTGTCTAATTATCTGTCCAATTATCTGTCAAATTATCTAATCTAATTATCTTTCTAATCTAATTCATTATCTAATCTAGTTATCTATCTAATTTAGTTATCTATCTAATCTAATTAACTATCTAATCTAATTATCTATCTAATCTAATTATCTATCTAATTTGATTATCTGTCTAATTAAATATCAAATTATCTATCAAATTATCTGTCCTATTATGTGTCAAATTAACTAATCTTATTATCTAATCTAATTATGTGTCTAATTTCTGTCTAATTGTCTGTCCAATTATTTGTTAAATTATCTAATTAATTATCTAATCTAATTATCTATCTAATCTAATTATCTTTCTAATTTAATTCACTATCTAATCTAGTTATATATCTAATCTAATTATCTATCTAATCTAATTCACTATCTAATCTAATTATGTATCTAATCTGATTATCTCTCTAATTATCTGTCTAATTATCTGTCAAATTCTCTGTCTAATTATCTGTCCAATTATCTTTCAAATTATCTAATCAATTATCTATCTAATCTAATTATTTTTCTAATCTAATTCACTATCTAATCTAGTTATCTATCTAATCTAATTATCTATCTAATCTAATTCACTATCTAATTATCTGTCTAATTATCTGTCTAATTATTTATCAAATTATCTGTCAAATTATCTGTCTAATTATGTGTCAAATTATCTAATCTTATTATCCAATCTAATTATCTGTCTAGTTATCTGTATAATTATCTGTCCAATTATCTGTCAAATTATCTAATTAATTATCTAATTATCCAATCTAATTATCTGTCTAGTTATCTGTATAATTATCTGTCCAATTATCTGTCAAATTATCTAATTAATTATCTAATCTAATTATCTATCTAATTTAATTATCTTTCTAATCTAATGCACTATCTAATCTAGTTATCTATCTAATCTAATTGACTATCTAATCTAATTATCTATCTAATCTAATTATCTGTCTTTTTATCTGTCATATTATCTAATCTAATTATCTAATCTAATTATTTGCCAAATTACCAATCTAATCTAATTACCTATCTAATCTAATTATCTATCTGATCTAATTATCTATCTAATCTCATTATCTATCCAATCTAATTCACTATCTAATCTAGTTATCTATCTAATTCAATTATCTATTTAATCTAATTATCTGTCTAATCTAAATGTATATCTAATCTAATTGTATATCTAATCTAATTATCTATATAATCTAATCATCTGTATAATTATCTGTTTAATTATCTTTCAAATTGTCTTATCTAATTATCTGCCGAATTACCTATCTAATCTAATTACCTATCTGATATAATTATCTATCTAATCTAATTATCAATCCAATTTAATTCACTATCTAATCTAGTAATCTATCTAATCTAATTATCTATCTAATCTAATTATCTATCTATACTAATTATCTATCTAATCAAATTATCTGTCTAATTATCTGTCAAATTAATCTAATTATCTGTCATATGTTGCATTAACAAGTCTCTTTCATTTTAACTAATAAGTTCGTTACTAAAATAAACCTCACCTATGGAATTCAACAAGTAGACTGTGATAGGCACTTGTCTCAGCAATTTAATGAGAAGTTGTTGAAGGCGAAAAAAAATTATCTCCCATCGTTTGATTTAGCAGTGGGGATTCTTAATTTTTCTCCCTTGATATGCGTATGCTGCCTCATGTCAAGTGGTACAATTACAAAATGGCTGATTTGCATTTTCTTGAATTAATAGACTATCTCCCATGTTTTCTCAAATCACATTAAACAAATGTAGCTAAAAGGAAAAACAAATGGTTGGCTATTCACAAAAACCCTAAAAAACCATAAAAAACCCTCAAACCTTTTAACGGATCGACAATTTAACCTAAATCCTTTTATTTATTTTTTCAGGTTGGGGCCAAAGTTTTTCATTTATTTCCGACAACATATTACATTCGACTTTATAATTTTCCTGCCCTACAAGAGGATAGTGAAATGATTTGTATAAAAACGTAATTCAAAGGAGAGAATAGATAAAAGATTCAAGAGAAAGTTGAAAGGCATAGAAATTTTTCAAAGTTTAGGGCCGATATTCAGTTTCAGATTGTGTAAAATAGTGAAATTTTAGAGCCATAATTGTTATTTTTGTCATAACTACTAAATGATTGTAATGAAATTTTTTTAATGCTAAATATTTTTAAGCCAATGATACTTTTAGTGAAGATGTTATTTTTCTTTATTTCACTGACATATGACTTTCTTTTATTTTTTACCAAATGTTTTGGCATTTTCGTCGCTGGATTATAAACCAATGGAATGTTGTGTTTTTTTTTCTTTTGTCATGGATGATGACCAACCAACGACGAGGCATTTTTGTCGTTGGATTATAAACCAGTTATGATTCATGTTACAGCTAACTAATCAACTGACTCAGCCGAACAACCGGCGACGTAAGTGTGTCGCCGCTGAACTGTAAATAAGCAATAATGCAATATCGCAATCTAATTAAAAAGCAATAAAGAAGTTGTATCATTGCTAAAAATCGTTCCGCTATGAGGCAACGTCATGGATGAAAAATCCCACCGGCAATGAGAAACTGTCAACACTAATCACATCACAATGAAATAGTCCATGTCATTGGTGCGACAACGATCAGGGATTGGGCGGGCTCGTCACTTAATATCAATAACGTAAAAAACATGTTTGTGTATCAAAGGTAAAAACTAAGAATGTGTTCATCAGTTACAACATCATGTTTCCCATAGATGAATGACAAAAACACGGTAAAACATTAAGCATGACAAACCATCGCTCTTACACATACTCATATATTGCAAAAAAAAAACTGTGTTTTATAAAATGGTTGTGTTATACATTGTTTTGGCATACTTACTTCACAATGAAGTAAATAAAAAAATTGCAAAAACAATTACATTGTAATAAGAGACACGCTATGCGACGTATTACCCATATGATATTGTATGATAACTTATATCTCCTAAATCCTAACACTCCTTACATTTTTAAAATAGGTAAGACAAGCCAAAGCAACAAAAACTACAAAACTATGTCACTCTTACGTTCCAAGTTCCACCAAAAAGGCATACATGGGGAATACTTAGGCATTAACATGGGCTTAATATTCGTCCCCTTCCGTGAATAGTTCGTCCGTATCCTCGTCTTCATGAGTAGCGGCGTCAACGTTTTCAGAATTTCCGAGAGATTCTCATACCCTTGCTAAGGGAGGTGGCACTTCGTGTAGTCCCTTCACGTCCGAATTTGTCAAAAAAATCCGACGCATGTTCCTCTTTTAAACGTATGATGATGTCGTATGCCATCTCTTGCACAATTGTCGTAGAAAGTTTCATTCCCGCCTTTTTAAATCGATGAAAATCCTTGAGTAATTATTTATGAAGATGGGTCATCAATGGCATTTCTTTCCATCCCCTACCCGGTAATGCTTTCATTACCGCCACATTTCGTTTTCCGAAGCCCGACGTAGACAAGGTATTAGTCGTATCTCTTATGCCTCTTACTATGGCTACCCTTTCGACCCACCATCTCCTTGCTTTTTGATACTCTGTAATAGGAGAAGAAGTAAAAAACACCATACAAAATATGGGGTTAGTAATGTAGATAGATAGATAGATAGATAGATAGATAGATAGATAGATAGATAGATAGATAGATAGATAGATAGATAGATAAATAAATAGATAGATAGATAGGTACATAGATAGATAGGTAGATAGATAGATAGATCGATAGATCGATAGATCGATAGATCGATAGATCGATAGATCGATAGATCGATAGATCGATAGATCGATAGATCGATAGATCGATAGATCGATAGATCGATAGATCGATAGATCGATAGATCGATAGATCGATAGATAGATAGATAGATAGATAGATAGATAGATAGATAGATAGATAGATAGATAGATAGATAGATAGATAGATAGATAGATAGATAGATAGATAGATAGATAGATAGATAGATAGATAGATAGATAGATAGATAGATAGGATATGATAGGATATGATAGAAATATTGAATTAGATTATACAGGGAATTAGATTAGATAGATAATTAGATGTGATAGATAATTAGATTAGAAAGATAATTAAATTAGATAGATAATTAGAATAGATTGATAATCTGATTAGATAGTGAACTAGATTAGATAGATAATTAGATAAGATAGATATTTAGATTAGACAGATAATTAGATTAGATAGGTAATTAGATTAGATAGATAATCTGATTAGAGAGTGAATTAGGTTAGATAGTGAATTAGATTAGATAGTTAATTAGATTAGATAGTGAATTAGATTAGATTGTGAATTAGAATAGATAGTGAATTAGATTAGATAGTGAATTAGATTAGATAGTGAATTAGATAAGATAGATAATTAAATTAGACATATAACTAGACAGATAATGAAACAGATAATTAGAAAGATAACTAGACAGATAATTAGTTTAGATAATTTGGCAGATAGATAAACAGAAAATTAGACAGATAATTAGACAGATAAATTGACAGAAAATTAGATTAGATAATTAGATTATAGATAATTTGACACATAATTGGACAGATAATTTGACAGATAATTAGATTAGATACATAAATAGATTAGATAGAAAAATAGATTACATAGATAATTAGATTAGATAGATAATTAACTTAGATAGATAATTAGGTTAGCTTGATAATTAGATTAGATAGATATTTGGATTAGATAGTGAATAACCCTAGATAGATAATTAGATTAGATAGGTAACTTGACAGATAATTAGATTACATAATTAGACAGATAATTAGATAAGATAATTTGACAGATAATTAGATAAGATAATTTGACAGATAACTAGACAGATAATATGGCAGATAATTAGATTAGATAATTTGACACATAATAGGACATATAATTTGACATATAATTAGATTAGATAGAGAATTAGATTAGATAGATGATTCGATTAGATAGATAATTAAATTAGATAGATAATTAGATTAGATTGATAATCTGATTAGATAGTGAACTAGATTAGATAGATAATTAGATCAGATAGATATTTAGATTAGACGGATAATTAGATGAGATAGGTAATTAGATTAGATAGATAATCTGATTAGATTGTGAATTAAATTAGATAGTGAATTAGATTAGATAGATAATTAGATTAGATAGTGAATTAGATTAGATTGTGAATTAGAATAGATAGTGAATTAGATTAGATAGTGTATTAGATTAGATAGATAATTAGATTATATAGATAATTTGATTAGATATTGAATTAGATTAGATAGTTTATTAGATTATTTGGATAATTTGATTAGATAGTGAATTAGATTAGACAGTTAATTAGATTAGATAGATAGTTAGATTAGATAGATAATTAGATAATTACATAGATAGATAATTAGATCGACACATAGATAGACAGATAGTTAGATACTTAGATAGACAATAATTAGACAGATAATTAAATAGTTAATTAGAAAGATAACTAGACAAATAATTAGTTTAGATAAAATATACAGATAAATAGACAGATAAATTGACAAAAAATAGGTTAGATAATTAGATTAGATAATTTGACAGATAATTGGACAAATTATTTGATTCATAATTTGACAGATAATAAGACAGATAATTAGATCAGATACATAAATAGATTAGATAGAAAAATAGATTACATTGATAATTAGATTAGATAGATAATTAACTTAGATAGATAATTAGGTTAGCTTGATAATTGGATTAGATAGATAATTAGATTAGATAGGTAATTTGACAGATAATTAGATTAGATAATTAGACAGCTATTTAGATAGATAATCAAATTAGATAATTAGACAGATAACTAGACAGATAATTAGACAGGTAATTTGGCAGATAATTAGTTTAGATAATTTGACACATAATTGGACAGATTATTAAATAGATAATTAGATTAGATAGTGAATTGTGCATCTCTCCGATCACCTCTTCAAGAACAGGTGCAGGGATATGAGATATGACGTTATATCTCGACGCGCAGTTACCCCACATTCTTGAAAATCTCCACATATCTCTGAAGATTAAGCGAATCTTTATAGGGGGAAAGATTAGGCAACAACGAGAGTCGGATATAAGAGTAAGCGCAAATAAAAAATATAAATTGATAATGCCATTGCCCATCTGAACGTGCAATATATATGGGAAAATTATAGAAGTGGGAGGTCAAAAAATGAGGGAATCCATCGTGAATAGAGGATAGGTTCAAAATTTAAATTTTAATATATGGTTGTAAATTTGAAATCCCACCTTTTTTAAAAACTCAAAAACGAAACTGGAATTTTAAAAAACCGCCCAAAAATTCTACGAAAGAGCTGCGAAAATCGATGCAACTTATTGGATGTACGGATGTCTCTTACAAAGAGACCAGAAGGACAGACGGTTTGGTTTGCAGGCATGACGTTTCTATGGTCAATAAATTGGCCACGTGTAATTGTGATCGTCCAATTATATGTCGCGCTACGTCGATTCGTTGAGATATCTTCAAATTGCAACCCAATTAGAGTTAAATTTCACTGTATTATGTGTTCATTTTTGAACTTCCTCACTTGAACGCGACTTTATTAGAGTTAAACGTGACTTTATTAGAGTTAAGACACCTTATTAACGTAAAATGACTCTAATAAAACAAACAAAGTGCGACGTTATTAGAGTTCAAAAGTACCTTTTTCGTACGAAAATCAAACAACGTAACTGCAAGTTTCGTTTACATTCGAACTACAAGCGTAATTCAGCCGTTCATAAATGTTGACTTTAAATTATGTAACTGCGCATAATTTACATGTAACCTTCAACGGTGGTCTCGACGTAACTGACACTCAGTGCGACAATAGTACTAACGTCATAATGATGTCAAGATATACCGACTGACAGTTTTTGTACGTCTACATAATTTAGTGTTAATAATTACAGCGTGGATAATTATCGCCGACATAACCCAATATAGAGTACCTAAATAAATTAGAGTAAAATTCCTCTTTGAAAAAGTTCTATCACATAAATTAGAGTAAGGGTATGGTTACATCAGACGAAAAGTGAGGTTTAACACAGAATTTTGTACTTGCCCGTACCATGCCGTACTATGTTTTCGTGAGTTTCTTGAAAACAACATTACAGAAAATTAGATTACGATTCTCCAAGTATCCAGGAGAAGACGTCGACCGTCCGATTTCATTTTGGTCTTCATCTGCGAAGCAATTGCTCCATGCGCCTCTGTATTGGTGAACCCACCTCGCGGAGGTGGGTTCACCAATACAGAACCAGTCAATCCGCTACACCTGGACGATGGACACGTGCGTCGATGAAAAATGAAAATTTTCACACGACCCCAAAGTCACGTGCCTTCGGACAAGGTGACCGTAAAATCTTTGCCGAAAAGAAATACGGTTTTTTCCTGAAAGTCAACAGAGTGAAGGAGATCGCTGCGATACATTGACGCGGTACACTTGCGAATTACACGTACGAAGTACGCAAGTACGGATTTGCATACGAAAATGGTCGGTTTTCAAATCTTTGCGATTATAGAGATTTGATCGTCGACTTACGTGGAACCACTCAAAAAACAACACGTATGTAGAAACCTATTTACAGACATTACGCGATGTAACCGAGGCCTCTGTAATACAGAAATTTTGATGTCCGTACTATTACAGAGACCTCCTGATGTAACCATGCCCTAAGTGACTCTAATTATTTTTTTCTCTTTTTTTACTCTAATTTTTTCATTACTCTAATTACGATTCGCGGCGTACTGTCCGAAATACATTATCAAAGTACCGATTACATGGGGACGAACCCTAATTGGCCGTCGCGTGCCTGACGCGGCCGCGGCCGTCTAGTTTGTTTTTTAGTTAAACTTTATGTCTTCGTAGATTTCTGGTTTTGCGTAGATTTGGTTTGGCGACGGTCAAGTTTAGGAAACGTTTGGAGTATTCGTTGAAAGTGTACGGTCGAATATTAATTTAGTACTTTGGTGTTTCGCGCATAGTCGCGATTTGAAATAGTAAGCGCGTAATGCTCACTTTATGAATGATGTTTCGTATAGTTTGAAGTTGTTAGGATTTACAATGTGTGAATCTATTTTGATACAATGTTTATTCATATTTAGTGTGGTTTAGATTTTGTCGCGCGTTAATTCGCGTACTTAGGTTTTGTTTCATTTAGTTTGATTTGGTACTTCGTGCGTGTACGTTCACGTGTACAAGATTAGATTTGATTTGATTTGTTTTGTTTCGCTTCGTACAAAGAACGTCTAGCGGTTTCGTTTCGCGTAAGTTTCCGTACAGGACTTCAGTTTCGTTTCTAGTAGTTTCAACTTGCGTCGTACCATGATTTGCGTCTATGGGTACTTTCGCATGTGCTAAAGTTACAGTAATTTTCTGTCGTTTTCCTCCATACCTTCGAAAAAAACGAGAAAATCCGCAGCCGTACCAGAAAATTGAAATTACCGCCGTACAAGTTGCGTTTTCTTGAAACTTTACATGTACTGTAGTTTGTCGTCTAGCGCGATGCAGTTTGTCGTTTAGGGCATTTCGACCCACTTTCGCGTCCTTTCATCTCATCTTCAAACTTTATTTAAAATCACCTGACTTTAAATAAAGTTTCATGAGGTGAGAGAATAGGCAAATGCTATCGCACGTGTCGGCAGTTTTTGACATTTTTTGTACCCGTAGTACCCAAAAAAAATCCCATTGCACGTTTCCAGCCTGTGCGTGACTTTTTTCCGTGCGCTTTTTTCCGTACAAGGGCCGTAGAGGGGGTCTCGACCAACGGACGCCATTTTGCAAAAGCGAAGTACATGTAAGCGCCTCTCTCTCTCTCCCGCTCCCACTACCACATCTTTCTCACAATTCTTGCAATGTAAATCGTCAATAATGGTATCAAATGAAAGATCTCTAAAAACGATTTTGTTTTACAATGTTTGGGCGTATTTTGATGGCAAG
This sequence comes from Zygnema cylindricum, assembly GCA_037447655.1. NCBI lineage: Eukaryota > Viridiplantae > Streptophyta > Zygnematophyceae > Zygnematales > Zygnemataceae > Zygnema > Zygnema cylindricum. The sequence continues at coordinate 72,788 of JBBHKE010003258.1, forward strand.
TAGAGTGAGAAAAGTATAAAAAAACAAATTCGGGAAACAATGGCGGAAATTTTAAAATTTCTGAAGTCGACGCTGTCGTAATTTGAGCATGACGTCAAAATGTCACAAACCCTAAACATCTACAATGTCACAAGTAGCTAGACGTCTACAACCGTCGCTATTTTGTAAACGTCATCAATTGTCGCGAGTTTCGTAGTCGTCTACAACCGTCACAAATTACACCCACGTCTACATTCATCACAATCTAAAGTAGCGACTTCATTTCTTTAGATACGAATGCCCTCAAAGTAGTACGGAGAATCTTCGCTAAAAACAAAGTTACAAGACTAAAGTTTCAGTTACATGCAAAACTACCCTAAGTTTATTGTGACGCTTCTAGAGACACTGTTCTATATTATTTCTGTGGCTAGGGGTAACATTCCATTAGGCGGCCCTAGTAAATGTACGGACAAGTCTACTAACAGCGGTTACTAGAAGTCAGCTCCACTGGAAGTCATCTCCATTTTGTCGGGCTAGTAACAAACCTTCCTCAATTATAATTGGCGCCCCATTTTGTCGAGCTAGTAACAAACCTTCCTCAATTATGATTGGCGCCACACATTAGAGTCCAGATTATGAAAATCTTAAAAATATCTACAAACGGAAAGTCAAAACGAAATATATGTATGACCGGATGTAGTTAATGATTCGTACGTCAAGTTTGCGGCCAGATTTTGATTTTGAAAATGGAAATCAAAATTTTGAAACGGAGTGCCAAAAAGAAGCAGCAAACTTTGAATGTCGGTGGGTGTCAAACGGATCGTGCGAGGATATTTTCGGCTGACATGTATCCAAGGTGGGAGGAGGCACATGGCATGTACGACGTGTAGGCTCGTGATCGCTTGTTCAAAGTATACATATTTTTTCTTTTTGACGTGTACCAATGGTAATCATCCACTGGGACACAACTCTCCTCGCGAGAAGAGTTGCGTCCCACTGGATGATGTGCGCGATTGCTTCGTGGATCTCAAAAAGTGAAATATCCAACTGTTAAGAATAACGAGTACATTATTGGAGCTTCCCGACAACTTTCTAGTAACGATGTTTTGTGTGACAAAAACAATAAATCTGGTACGGCTTTGAACGGTGCTGTACGAAAACGTACGGCGTCCAGTAACGAACCCCACTTAAAAAGCCATCGTGTGAGTGTGGTAACATTAGTTCATATACGCAATGTTGGTATAATGTTTGACTAAGAGATTGAGATAATATGATTTTGTTTTGTAAAGTTTTCAATTCGCCTCTATCTTGGATTATGAGCTTTCAATGTATTTGTAATATTTGATTTGATTTCAATTTTGCTTCCGCATTGAGAAATTTAAGTAATCGTGAGCGCATTTTGATTGACTTTTACTCCTATCAACTGTTATCGGAGCAATGTTTATTCCATTTAGATTTGAGTTAAGAATAGATTAAACATTGAGAATATCAATTTTGGAGTTGGGGAGAAGTTGTCAATGGCGAAAGAGAGTATCACCGTTCAATTTGATCAGCGTACTATGGAGGAACTTTATGAATTTCTCAAGGCACAAAGAGAAAGGCAATCATCCGGTAAAACTTCTAACTTTGTTGACAATTCAGATGATGAGAGTTTTAAGAAGCAAGTCAAAAAGAGTAAAAAATAAGAATTTTTTTATGATGATGATGATAAGTCATGTTCAGATGAATAATCAGACTATAAAGCGTCTTCTAAGACTATCATGTTTTATTGAAATAATTATGTTGTATGGAAGAGATGTATCAGGGAACTTTTACTCCAAAGAAATTGTGGAAAATACTTACGAAGAAGAGAAAAGACCTTTAGATGCAAAAGGAATGAAAAAAAAATGGAATAAAAGTTTCCCAAGATAGAGGAGTAGGCCTTGCTCTTAGAAAGACATCATACATAGTAGCTTTTGTTAACACGTCTAATGTTGCTCACCGGTTGGCACAAAAATGAACTCAAACTCAAAAGCATTTGCTAAGTCTCTCACAAAATGCTAGTGAACCCTAATGTGCTTAGTCTTCATGTGAAACATTGGATTCTCAGCTAATGTAATGCCTGACATACTATCTGAAAACATTCTAATACCCTTAATCACAATTCCTAACTCACTCAACATTTCTTTCAACCAAATTGAAGCTTTCGCAGCATGGCAAGCTGCCATGTATTTGGCCTCTGTCAAACGTAAGGCCACCATAGGTTGAATTCTTGAACTCTATGAAATCGCACCTCCACATAAGACAAAAGCATAACCGGATGTTCACTTTCCCGTGTTAAAGTCTCCACCCCAATCAAAATTGCAATATCCAGAACATCTGAATCTTGTCAAGACGATTGGGGTGGAGACACAAACATGGTAAAGTCAATATCCAGTTATGTTTTTGTCTTATGTGAAGGTGCGCTTTCATGGAGTTCAAGACTTCAATTTACCATGGCCTTGCGTTCGACGGGGGCCGAATACATGGCGGCTTGCCATGTAGCGAAAGCTTTAATTTGGTTGAAAGAATTGTTGAGTGAGTTAGGAATTGCGATTAAGTGTATGAGGTTGTTTTCAGATAGTATGTCAAGTATTGCATTAGCTAAAAATCGCGTGTTTCATTAGAGGACTCAACATATTAGAATTCAGTTGCATTTTATGAAAGACTTAGTAATTGCTAGTGAGATTGAGTTCATTTTTGTGCCAATCGGTGAAGCAACATCGGACGTGTTAACAAAAGTTGTTGTGTATGATGTATTTGTGAGAGGAAGGCCCAAGTTTAGGATTATTTTGAGTTTGGCTAGGGTTTAGTATTGATTCAACATTTAGAAGGGGATTGTTAGGATTTACAATGTGTGAGTCTCTTTTGATATGATGTTGGTTCGTAGCTAGTGTGGTTTAGATTTGGTCGCGCGTTAGTTCGCGTACTTGGATTTGTTTCATTTAGTTTGATTTAGTTCTTCGTGCGTGTACACCTGTACACAATTGGATTTGATTTGATTTGATAAGATTTGTTTTGTGTCGTCTGAATTCTAGTAAAGTACTTCGTGAAGTTTCGTTTCGAAAGAAGTACGTCTAGTGGTTTCGTTTTGTGTAAGTTAAGTTTACGTACGGGACTTCTGTCAGTTTCGTTTCTAGTAGTTTCAATTTGCGTCGTACCATGATATACGCCTAAGTTCACAATGATGCTTCTATAGATAGTCTTCTAGATTCATTATGTTGCTAAATTAAAAAGCCATCGTGTGAGTGTGGTAGAATTAATTAAGAGTGTTTTGTATATGCGATGTTGGTATAATGTTTAAGGGATTGAGAAAATATGATTTTATTTTGTTGGGTTTTCAATTAGCTTCTATCTTGGATTATGAGCTTTCAATGTGTTTGTAATGGTTGATTTGATTACAATTTTTAGTGTTGTGTATCGGTAAGGATTTGCCGATAACCGATATGGGCCTTTTTTTGGGGACCCGATAATCGATATATTGGTACGATATATCGCTATCGGTCTTATCGCCGATAAATAGCCGATAATATCGGCTACTTATCGGCGATAATGCCGATAACGATAACTATCGGCAATAACTGTACGAGCCGTACATATAAATGTACGGCATGTACACTCAAATGTACGTCTTATTCCCCCGACGCGCCATACTCACAACCCCTGAGGTACCTACCAATCAGATCATTTGTACAAGCCGAAAGTACAGTAGCCGACATAAGATGTGTACGGCTCCAGTTCAGACGATGTACCTTTCACATCCGACGCCGTGGCTTTGTCCCTATATTTTTTGGGATCCATTGGAAACCTGCCACGTGTCTATCTGTCGGCTTTTTTCGCAAAAGCCGCCAAATAAGCCATTCCGAGATGCCGGCGCTCACGCTGACCGTCCGCTCGTATTTTCTCATTGAATGTCGTCCGTTCAATTCCGACGGCGCGCATAATGTTATTTTGCATTCGTTGTACTTTGTGTCCGCCGTCTTTTTACCGTTCCATGATAATCAGTTTATCAGTAAAATTCCGTACATTCCCGTAAAATTTGTGTTCAGTTAACCGCCCAAAAAGTACTACAAAGTGCAACGTATTTTTTCGTCAAATTCCGTACATTTCCCGTAAACAACCGTACATTTTTCGTAAATTTACCGTTCAGTTTACCGGACAGAAAGCACTCTGGACAGAAAGTACAGAAAGTACAAATATATCGGGACCGCTGACCATTCGATAACCGATAACTATCGGTATCGGTGTTATCGCGATAAGTTTTTTACCGATACACATCACTAACAATTTTGCTTCCGCAATGAGAAATTTAAATAATTGTGATTGCATTCCGATTAACTTTTATTCCTGTAAGTTGTGACATTTCATTTGAAGTTCTATATATTGAAGCGTAGAGGTAGAGGGAGGGTTAATCTTTGTGAAAAAATATTCTACGGAATACATTGGCTTTCGTGGAATGCTCTCTCTCTCTCAAAGATTATGAAACTACCTGCGCTCAGAAAAATTGTCTCTGCGATTAGCAATTCCAAAGATTAATAACGCTAATAGAGTTACACAGTGTACAGTAATGGACGAAGACGGATTCAACCAAATTAAACCAGTTTTTTTGGCAACTTCAGTATTTAAGCTCTTTACGATTATTTCTCTCGATCTGTCCAAAATCCTCCAACATTCTCCTTCATGTTTTGAGCGTTGAATTACATTACACACCATTTAAGTGCAGAAAACTTAAATTTTGAATTACGTAAAGTTCTGGCCGAATATTATGTAGTACTTTTAATAGCAGTAATCGACTGTACCATAATCTGCCACGTCATCAAAACCTAAACTTAGGTTGACGCGTACTTTTGCTTAGTACTAATGAAGAATTAAATATAGTATAATACTCTACTCATACATGTGTACGGTGAACTTCTTTTCAATCGAAAACTTCACACGTGTAAGCACTTGGGGTTCCGCACTTGAAAAATTGGTTGTACAGAAATTTCAACATGGGATAACATTGCAATGAAAGACAAAGTTGACTGAATATTAATCCTGTAAGGCTTGTCAACATCGAAGATGGATCAAAGAAAAGCTAAAAACTAAAAGTAGAGGGAGGGAGAGAAGGGAGGGAATGAAGAAGAGAGGGAGGGGATAGTGGGTAGGGGGGGTGGGCGGGAAAGAGGGAGGGGAGGGGAGGGAGGGAAGGGAGGGGAGGGAGGGGAGAGAGGAAGAGGGAGGGAGCGCGAGACAGGTGTAGAGAGAGGGAGAGAGACATTACACATTCTTGATTAATCCTCGACAAGCAAATCCGTAAACTCACTACAGACCTTCCGCCCTACTTCTTTTATTCGTCTTTTTCGTCAAAAAATTCTGTAAATTACAAAGACCAAAAGCTGCTCTACAGAAAAATATTGAAAAAACAACCCTCTGTCTATTTTATTTTGTACAAAAGTGTATTACAAATCTTAACCATAATTTGCTTCTTGTTTTTTTTCTTCCTTTGTTTTTACAAAACATTCCGTTAAATCTCAAATAAAATCCATCAAATGAACATCCTACAAGACTCGATATTTTTTTTCTTATTACGGTACAAATACCAGAATCGGAATAAAAACTGAATCCAGTTCAGTTTACTTATTCAAACTAATTCTATGCAATACAACTCCATCGACGCCGTAAAAATCAACTTGAAGGAAATTTCTCGAAGCTTGGACCGAAATAAAACCTTGTCCCTCCCACCAATATTGAAGTCCATTTGTAGTCGTAGGTTCCATAACTTTAAATGCTTTCGATCCTCCACCACATGTGATATAATGAATGGGACTGCAAAAAAAAAACAAATAAACAAATCGATACATAGACAAACATATACATGAAAGACATTTTCAAAGTGTATTACAATTTCATTATTTTGTGGGAATCCAGGATAAATTTATTTGCAGAGCAATTTTGTTCAGCTTATTTATACGAGAAAAACCAAAATCAAATATAAAAAAAGGAAAAAAAAACATATAGATCCCCCAGAGAAAAAATACAAAGCCAAAATTTCTTACCTGTCATCTCTTTTTATATGTTGCATGCAGTGATCGTGACCGTTCAAATAAATGTTGACTCCCCATTTCTGAAAACACCAATGTAGGAACCATCTCATTAATTAAATAGCAATTAAAAATAATCCACTTAAAAACTAACCCACCCTTCTTTCCCCTCCAACCCTCCCATCTCTCCCTACCACTCCCAAAAAAAAAAAAACACTCGAAGGTTTTCCAAAACACTCGAAGACAGCTCATATTCCTGAAGAAGAGATTTCTGGTCCTTCAATCCTTATCCTTTATTATTAATTCATTTTCTTCAATGATCAAAAGTACAAATTCCAATACACAAAACTGAGTCAAAATCCTTACTTAGACAAGTATTTTTTTTCCAAAACCTCAATGGAAAACTTCAAGTCTTAACTTAATTTGAACACAAAAAGCCCAATGCTACGCATCACCCAATAAACAAAATACCACACAAATTACCCAAAGCACCAAAAGACAAAAAAATACTACACCTCCCGCATCTCTATGAGAGTAAGTAAATTATTAGACTTAACAGTTTATTGGAGTTAACTACACTAAATTAATTCGAAAAGGCGGCTTTTCTCGGTGTTCTGTACTACACAGTATTATCAACCCTAATTTATGATTCCGGGTCAACAAAACACTACTTATATTTTAATTTATGAACCAGAGTGAAAAAAACTAACATCTAAGCCCACCGTTATTACACGAAAACATCTTTTATCTACGCTACCTATTGTTATTAGAGTTAACAACGCTTAATTCGGTCACGACTTTATCCGGCCGAAAATAGTAAAATAGTGCAAATAACACTATTTGAGGGAGTAGATTACAAACTTCAACGTCTCCATGAACTACATTATTATCTTATATAATAATTTTCGCATTAGTACTTATCAATCCTTAACGCTAAAAACGATGGGCAGTGTACCATTCCACTTTTGGATTTGATTTTGCAATGGAAAGATTCACAGTTCAAAATTTAAAACGTGCGAAAACAGTTGGAAACGCTATACTTGTCAGCATGTACTATACGCGTACTGTAAACAAAATATTCGTAGTGCACACGTATAGTACGAAAAATCGGATTCACACGTTTAAACTGTGCTGTATTGTAATGGCTTTGACATTTCGGACAAGAAAGAAAAAATCCGTACTACCGTACGACTCGTATTGTGAGTGAACTATTGACTTCGTACGAACTGTATGAAGTACAGTAAATATTGACAGCCGTAGTAAAAAAAAAACATTTTGTGCGTACTTTAAATTTTGTACGCGTAATATTTCAATGCGCGTACTTTGTTTAATACCAAACCACGAGTTACCCAAAACTATTACGACAATACCCTAATCCATTTACCCTAACCCTAACTCTCTCCCACTTTCCCTCTTTCCCTGCCGCTTTCTCCCTCCCTCTTCCTCCCTTTTTTCTCTGCCTTCCTCTTTCCCTCTGCCTCCCTTTCCCTCTCTGCCTCCCTCTTTCTCTTTCTTTTTACCTCCATCATAGGTTTTAGGGAGTCTATCAGTTCCGGCTGGCTCCCATGGTGGCCATAGCTGTAGAGAGGATGGTGGCCAACCACAATCTTCCACCTGGCACTCGAACTCGCCAAAGCACCTTCCAATTCCTGCTCTCCCTCTCCACTTAAAGATTAGAAGGAGGGAAAAGGTGAGGGAGAGGAAAGGGATAGGAAAGGTAGACAGGTAGAAAGAGAGAGACAGTAGACAAAAGATAAACAGAAAGAAGCTCAGAAACTCAATCTCTACTCCTTTGTCTTTCTCTCCCAAGAAAACACGTGTCAGATTTCAGAAGGAGAGGGAGAGGGATGGAGACAGACAGAGGGAGACAGGCATGGAGAGAGACAGGGACTGAGAGACAAATAAAGAGAAACAGATAAAGATAAGAGGGATAAAAACATAAAGACAGATTGATAGCGCGGGAGAGAGAGGGGAAGAGGGAAAAAATGGGCCAGAAGTAGCGGGAGGGGAGAGAGTGAGAGCGAAAGAGAGAGAGACAGAGAGGGAGAGAGAGAGACAGAGACAGAAAGAGTACAGAAGAGAGAGGGGGGAGAGAAGGGTGGAGAGGGAGAGGGAGACGGGAGAGAAAGAGAGAGGGAGAGAGAAAAGGGAGGGAGGGAGGGAGGGAGGGAGGGAGAGAGAGAGAGAGAGAGAGAGAGAGAGAGAGAGAGAGAGAGAGAGACTTCTAGTTGTCGGCGGTTATATCCCTCCCAGTCACTAGTGTTGATTCCCCTCCAATCCACGTGTTTGGAAGCCGTTCGATACGCCTTCACCATCGGAACCGTATCGAAAAGAAAAAAATCCAAACTTTCCGATTGTTTACATGTTCCTGCAAAAGAAGAAAAATAAATAGATGTCACAAAATTGATAAAAACAGAGTTATTTGTGTGGATTTTCTACATCAAGAAGAAAAAATTCTGAACTCCAAAATTTCAGATTTTTTTTCAAATATTTTACATGTTTCTGCAACACAAAAAAAAAACAGTAACGACAAAAACAGATACAACAATTACAGTTGCATTGTCTTAACCCATTATAAAACAAAAAACACACAGCTTCAGATTTTTTGCGTTTATTTGCGACATCGAAGAACCAAAACAATGAAAGCGGACTCAATTATTATTGTGGATAAATACAAAAATCGGAATTTTTTAAAGTTTCAAAAATTTTGCAAGGTTCTGCAATACTGAAAAGCTGATAGAACAAAATAGACAACTAATAGTGTGGATTTTTCTATCTGAAAAGAAAAATTTAAAGACAGAATGGAAAACAGAAGGATAAAAAACAGACCATCAATAGTGTGGTTCTTTTCTTAGAAACTATCATAGATGATATTTTGACCGATGATAATACTTCAAAAACAGTATTCGGAAGTATTTAATGATAACATTTCAGATATTATGGTAGATAAAATTTTAAATAGTTTCATATAATCTTTCAGACACATTGTTTTTTAGTATAAGAAAATTAGTTGTAAAAAACTCCTATAATAATGCTAGATGATAATTCAACAATGTTAGATAATGTTTAAAAAAATGTTAGATTAGATTACAAAAACTTGTTTCGATAATAATTCAGAAATATGGTTAAACATTTTCGAAACACATCAAAACCATGTTAGAAGATCAATTTCAGAATGCTCTAAAAAAATTCTTACCAATATTAGACTGGCAAAGACTCTTTGAAAGTCGACCGCTTCGAACGCAAAACCATCTTGAATCTCGATTTGTTAAAACGGAATTTAATTGCGCCAAAACATCTCCATAGTAGTCATGATTTCCCAAAACTGCAAAAACAAAAACCAAACTGTGTCACTATTGTACTGTGGTTCTATGGTACTATTGTACTATTGTACTATGCTTTAGTATTATGGTATTATGGTGCTATGGTACTATGGCACCATCGTACTATGACACCATGGTACTATATGGTACTATAGTACCATGGTACTATGGTCCTATGGTACTGTGGTATTATCGTACTATGGGTACTATGCCTTAGTATCAATGGGTATGGCACTACGGTACTGTGGTACTATGGTACTATGGCACCATGGTACAATGGTTCCTTGGTACTGTGGTACGATGGTACGATGGTTCTATGGTATTATTTTGTAAAGTTAATTACATTATAAAGACAATCATTCATGACATTTTCATAAGAAATTGAAGCAATTCGTAAGATCGTACTCTTACCAGTGTCCTCATGTGCAGTTTCTATCAAATATCTCACATAGAAACATTAAATAACAAAGAAACAAAATAGACAAAAACAAAAAGTGATCAAATTGTTTACCTGCATACCACTGTGTTTGGAGACTTCTCGCGGTATAAATTTTACTAAAAGATTCTTTAAAAAAGGGGTCATTTTCACTTTTTAAACCCGATTCATAAAAATTATCGCCGGTCGAAATGACGAATTGACTATTAATTTTTGATCCAATTTCTCCCATCTGCAAAAAAAAAAAAAAAAATGAAACTTGCTAACGGAATAATTTATTTTAGCACTCGAAATTTTAAGTTCCTGAAACGAAAAAATTGAAGAGTAAAACAAAAAACTAAGCTATCAAATTCTTGAGAGAGCAGAAGACAGGGAAAGAGTGAGAGGAGAGGAGGGAGAGGAGAGGAGAGAGAGGAGAGGAGGGAGAGACGGACAGGATTGAAAGGAGAAGAGTGAAAGAAGAGGGGTGAGAGGAGGAAAGGAGGGAAGGGAGGAGAAGAGAGAGGAGGCGGCGAAAGAGGAGTGAGAGAATGGAAAAAAATAGAAAAAGAGGGGAGAAGTGCAGCACAGAGAGAAAAGAGGTAAGGGACATGTAAGCCAGAGGAGAGGGAGAAGGAGAGAGAGAGGGAGAGGGAGAGGGAGAGGGACAGGAAGAGGGAGAGGGAGAGGGAGAGGGACAGGAACAGGAAGACGGAGGGAGAGAGAGGAAAGAGAGAGAGAGAGAGAGAGAGAGAGAGAGAGAGAGAGAGAGACTCACCTGGTAAGCTATTCTACTTTGGTTGTATTCGCCTCCTCTCCCCCAATCGCCCACACTCAAAAACCTCACCGGGGGTTCAGAAACCGTCCAAAAGAGAGGATGTCCAGTCCTTAAGAGAGAGTGGAGGGAGAGGAGAGAGAATACTGCCAAAATTCCCAAATTGGCGAATAAGACATAACGAATGACATTTTGGAGACCGTGTGACGTCACACGGGAGGAAGGAGAGGGTTCGGGCTGAAAAAAAAAGAGCCCCACAAAACAAAAAAATGGGGGTAAATAATTAAATATATATACAAACGACAAAAGCATGAAACCCAAAAAAAAAAAAAAAAAAAAACCCGAACAAAAAATATAAACAGGGATTTATATATGTAAAAAAACAAAAGGGCAAATAAATCCAGCTGCAGAAAATTCTAGCACTAGCAGACAAAAAAATACTTTTTCCTCATCGCCAGGTGGCAGAGCGCCGTAGCTTCTCTCCGGATTCCCATTTTCCACGTCAGCAGCCAGCAACGCGGTTTTCTCAACCTCCCCCATACTGCAGTGTGGAGAGGAGAGGGAGAGAGGGGTGAGAGAGAGAAAGAGAGAAAAGAATGAGTAGAGAGAGGCGATAGGAAAGAGATAGAAAGAGAGAGATAACAAAGAGAATGACGAGAGAGGGAAAGGGAGGCAAGAGAGAGGGGACTTTGGAAAGAGAGAAAGAGAGGGGAATTCGGGGGGAGAGAGAGAGAGAGAGAGAGAGAGAGAGGGGCGAGAGGGAGGGAGAGATAGAGAGAGTGCGAGGGAAGTTAGGCAGGTACGTCACCCACAATTCGAAAAGCGAGAAAAAAGAGACGACAAAAGTTAATCCTATTGGTCCAAGTACAGCAGTTTCTGTACGGACAAGACATGTACGATTTCACATGTGTACAAATAGAACCTTTTGATTGGATGATGGTACGGAAAGCATCTTCGTCGTCATTCTACGCGTCAAAATATTCGCTTATCTTGACCACATTAGCAAAAACGACAAAACAATCCACGGTACCACCGCGATGTGCGCTCCGACTAGGATTCAACAACATTCCCACTTGTCAAAAAGATGCTTTTGAATATTCTTAGCGAATCAAAACGGATCTTCAGAAATCCGAATCTTCTGACGAAAGTGAAGAAGTCCTAAAATACGAACTTCTAACGGAATTTTACAGTTAGGGGTAGTTTCTATGCCAGTTTAAGCCGAGGGACCTGACCCTTTGCGCCGCGAATCGTGCTAAGTGTACGGAACCCTAAAAATACTTGTCCGATTTTCTCATAGAGCAGGTAATAAATTATATTTCCAAAAACGCGATGGTAATACCATCAAAGTACAAAACATGATTGTCACTAAAAAGAATTGATGACCAAAAAAGGTAAAAGACCAAAATCTTTAAGGACTAAAAACTACTTAGTAAAAACGCAACAAAAGAGACCAGCAACGAGAAGGTGAGAATCTTGACTTTCAATCGCAACCGTCAAGTTCAAAAACCGACAAGCGTGTACGGAGAAAAGATGTTTTGAGTGGCAAAAAACATTAACACTAATAGCGACACACGGTGTACCTTCTTTTTACGTCTGCCCGAAAAAAACATTGTCTCCGGACCGTACAGGAGCAAGCCTCCATACATTTGCGGGACCTTCGGCACCTCGCGGGACCCGTCCCGCACACCCAAACAAAGGCCGTAATCGGGTATCTAAAATAGGGTTTATGTGTTTAGGGTCATTTGTTTTTTGTTTTTTAATTAAAAAAACAAAAATAAATAAAAAACCCTAAACATACGGTCGCGTGGAGAAAGCGGGAGGCGGGGTGACGTGGACCCGTTGGACGTGCGCGAAACGTCGTGCAAGATTCAGTGCGGTACTGTACAGTATAATTCTGTCCAATACAGTGTGTACGGCTATTAGTGTTAATGTTTTCTTTTGCCACAGAAAACGCCTTTTCTCCGTACATACTTGTCGGATTGATAGTCCAACGGTTGCGATTGAAAGGCAAGATTGTCTCCTTCCGATTGGCAGTCTTCGATCAAATATAAGACGTATATGCACGGGGAAAATATGTTTAAACTTTTAAGGGGCAAAAAAAACATTAACACTACACCGCGAATCGTAATTAGAGTAAATTACTCTAATTCGGTCGCTCGAAATTTCGACTCTATCACATCAAATAGAGTAAATGATTCTAATTTTTTCATTATGCTATTTAAGGTAAGGATTAATTAGCGTTTTTAATTCTAATATATGTTCGTTTTAAATAGTGTGGAGTACGGATGACGTCCGTCCGTGCAAAGTTGTACTTTTATAAATAAAAAAGTACAAATAATGATTTAATACAAGCCATTATCATGTAACTGCGTTTTAACAATCCGCGTAGTGCAAACGTCATAGTGACGATAAACTGTACGTTTTGTCAGATTCTGTAAGAATACCTTATTTACAGTAGAGGATATTATCTTGCCAAATTAGAGTACACCGCATAAATTAGAGTAAATTCCTTTCTGAAACAGTTCTATCACATAAATTAGAGTAAATTACTCTAATTATTTTTTTCTCTTTTTTTACTCTAATTTTTTCATTACTCTAATTACGATGCGCGGTGTACAGTGCTTTTGTTCAAATCCTGCGATTTTTTCAAATTTTCCGATTTCTACGTATAAATCGTGACTGTTGAAAAAATCGCAAAAAAACGCGATGTAATTTCTGTCCGGTAAACTGAACGGTCAATTTACGTTAAAAGTACAGTATTTTACGGATAATGTACGGTTTCTTACGTCAAATGTACGAACTTTGACTAAAAGATACGTTGCACTGATTAGTACTTTCTGTCCGGTAAACTGAACATAAATTTTACGGGAAATGTACGAAATTGTACCAAAATGTACGGACAACTACGAAGAGAGACCGAACTGTACGGAAACTTACAAATTGCCGTACATGTAAAATTCAATTTTTTTACATGTACAGAATAATACGGATACAAATTCATTAACGATATAAACAATTTTTTCAAATCGTTCAATGCGTTACTTACGTATATTTCTTCAATCATCAGAAGTACTCAAAGATGTCCTATTCGTACGGATTTGGACTTTTTTCCGATTACTACGTAGTATTCGCTTGTTTCGTACAATTCGTAAAATTCGTACGTCACGTAATGTACGGAAACTGTACGGACATAATAAAAAAAAAGTTGCGCGCGCGTACTCTGTCTTCAGAAAGAAGCCGCCGTTGGAGACGCCGTAAATTCCGCCGCTCACCGCTCGTTCAGTTTTGCTTCATTTGCGCGCGCGTATTTTTATCTGAGCGGCGAGCCGCGGAATTTATGGCGTCTCGCACGCGTATTTTTAAATGAGCGGCGCGCCGGGGAATTTATGGCGTCTCGCACGCGTATTTTTATCTGAGCGGCGAGTCGCGGAATTTATGGCGTCTCGCGCGCGTATTTTTATCTTAGCGGCGAGCCGCGGAATTCATGGCGTCTCTCACGCGTATTTTTATCACAGCGGCGAGTCACGGAATTTATGGCGTCACGCACACGTATTTTTATCTTAGTGGCGAGCCGCGGAATTTATGGCGTCTCGCACGCGTATTTTTATCTGAGCGGCGAGTCGCGGAATTTATGGCGTCTCCAATGGCGGCTTCCTTGAGTCGTTTTGCTTCATTTGCAAGCGCGTATTTTCATCTGTCCTCCACTCCGTCTTCAGAAGGAAGCCGCCGTTGGAAACACCGTAAATCCCGGCGCTCGCCGCTAGTTCGTTGCATTTATCAGTTTTTTTACGGTATTGAATATTTAATTTTTTATTAGTACTTGTTAAAAAAGTACGAATTTCACCTACGAATTTTAAAAGTTTGAAAATGTTTTATGCGCACGGAACGTAGTATTCGTTAGTTTACTCCGTGCGTTTTATGCGCATAGGACATCTATGGAAGTACTGTAACAATGACTGTAATTCAAGTTCGTACAGTATTTGTACGATACATTCAAGATCACGTCTTTGTGTCTTTTTCTGCTAAATCTTTTATTAAAGAAGTTTAGATTTTTCGATTCCTTCGTCAATCATATGTCAACTCTATTCGATCCCAACTATTTTAGACCGTGCAATCTCCTTTTCTGTTACGATCACGTTTAACTTTGCCCCTCGGCAAAATAAATTCATTTTATGTGTAGTTTGTAACATAGTTCAAAAGTAGGCGTTTTTATGGTAGGCCTTTGGTAGGCGCACAAAACTTGGCACAAAACTCGCGTAGAGTAGGCATACTGTATGTGTGTGCGTTTGTGCACACTTTTGTACGAACGTACGAACCTGACGTACGATCATAGTACAGCGCACCGCCGCTGGACGAAATTTCAGCCAACTGACACAACGGAGGATGAGTTGTGTTATGGGCTTTTCATGTGATCTTCTTACATCGCTACTTTGATCAGCGACCGTCCGATTGTCCAAATCTGACGGTTTAAATAAAAAATACCTCAAAACTCACAGATTTTATTTTTTTGTCCGAATGTTTTTCAAAATTTAGACATGACGTTTAATTCTCTATCGATCGATGTGCAACTCAACCCTGATACTATTTTTTTTCATTTTGCGACCAATACAATATGGGTCTTAAGGTCATATTGTATGTTTTACATACAATAGGCATATTGTATGTGCCTACTTTCACCTACTTTTGAACTATGGTTTGTAATTTGTAAACCACGTCGAGAAGGTGGTTTATCCATATAAGTTTTAGGGTGAAGTTCCATTAGACGAAAAGTGAGGTTGTTTACAGAAATTCAGACTTCTCCGTAATACGTCGTACCTCGTATTTTGTTTTTATTAGTAAAACAACATTACAAAGAATCTTGCCAATATTCTCCAAAGTTTGGTAGTTAAAAATAACCGTTGGATATTTTTTCGCGTAGCATTCGCTTCGAAAGTTTCTATAAATGGTGAGGTACCTCGCGAGGTACATCACCAATTACATAAAAATTTGAGCCACGACACGTCGGATAATGAGCATACTTGTCAAGATGGCTACCAACGATAATCAAAAAATTTCGCACAAGATATACGCATTCAAAAATCCAACAAAAAATACAAACGAAATTTCGTAACACACTACTGTCACGCTATTTTTGTTAGCGCCCATTCGTCACACTATTTTTGGCAACGCTCATTCGTCACGCGAAAAAACAGAAACCCTAAAATAATGAGGTGTTATCTGATAAGGCGTCTACAAAGAGTACAGAAGTTTTGTTGAATGTAGAAATTAATGGTTTGTTTAAAGTATTTTCTAGATCTAAATAAAAATATAGAAAGAAGCCGAGGCAGTCTACCTCTAACTTCTCTCTTGAACTCTCAAACTTGTCGCAGTCACTGAGAAGTTGGAGAGGAAGCTAGAGCCATGGCTACCTAGGCTATCCAAAGGTTTACGGGAAATATATATATTAGTTTATTTACCGTTGGGTTATTTATTAAAAGAATATGTGTTTATCCCAGGATTTGATCTTAGTACCTGCTGGACGGTAAGCAGCTTGTAGCCGGCAGCCTTAACCGCTAAGTCTAGACATGGTGTTACTTACTATAGGGTTTGATAATTAGTTAAACATTAATACATAGGATAGTTAATTTAACTGAAACAGTTTTACAGGACACATAGATCCTGTAATGTAAAAGTACGGATTACGGTATGGATAAGAAACGAATACCACGCATTTATTTCTTTAGCGAAACGAATACCACGCATGTATTTATTACGACTACGATTTAATGTAAATTTAATCGGACGGCCGGAATTAACATTGAGATCGCGGAAGAGGACTTCGGCGGTTTGTGGTCATCGCCACATCCGATAACACGTGGCGAAATTACATTGGATCGTGGTATCTTCGGAGATTTCAGCACCGAATCTGGATATGACATATGTCGATATTTAGGCCATTCGTACAATGTCCATACAGAAAGTACACCAACAGCTTTACTTTTGTGTACAGAAGTGTAGTCTGATTGGCTCCGTACATCAGTAGATAGAGTCTGTGAGAGAGATAGGACTTTGAACAATTAGGAGATAGGACCCTCTCTCCTAGAGAGCTTCTGTACAAAAGGTCAACTTTGACCCTCCATAACTTACCGCTCATGGGAGCAAATTCAGAGATTCTTTATGTTATCCACTCAGGAGAGTCTTCCCTTCACATGGGTGAAGGTGGTTAGAGTTTTTGTCTGCCACGGTGGCAGTTGTTTTTGCTGAAACACAAAGGGGTCTGAGTTATCCCAGAGGCTTCTTAGAAGATGTTCACTCTGAAGACTTATGGAGGTCTTAGAGTTTCAAAGGTACCTCTTCTCGGCCTCGTAGAGGAGAAGGGGGTATCAGGAGGGGCGCACCAGATCCAGTGAGGGGAAAGAGGTTTGACCACCGTGACACTAAGGGGAGATTTGCTCTTTTCCCCAAGGAGGAGACGTCCGCAACTCGTATTACACCCTCCACCGAGAGACCTGCTCCCAACACCACTCGTGTCCGCCCTACCGAAGGGTTGTGGGGATCCAAACCTATCGATCTCGAGGTTCCGGGTACAGGACCAGAAGATTTGTCCGAAGGATGGTGGCGGAACAAACTTAATGATCCCGAAATTCCGGGAATCGAGATAGCGGAGCTTACCAAAGTAGTGAAAAAAGCCAAGGAACTAGTGGAGGTTCTCAAATCCCAAGGACAGGCTACGGCAGGGGCCAAACCTGTCACGGTAGATTGGGAGGCCTTAGAGGAAGAGAGGCGAAAGGCATGGGAACAGGAATTGACGCTCATTAGGGAAGCTTAGCATAGGACAAGTGGGATTCTTAGCGAGAAGATTCCTCCTACCTCAAAGATAGGGCCGCATTCAGAAGCTCCAGCAGAGGGGAATTCTCCTCTTGCTAGTACCCAGCCTGAAATGCCTTCTTCGGAGCCAAGCCAAGAGCCTCTTCTTCCGCGAAATTGGAAGGAAAACACAAGACCTAATGTGGAGGGTTTGGGTGCAGATCTACCTTCGGAAAACGTTTCGGCTCTTCGGGGAGAGACTACCTTTGTCTCTATGGAGGTGTCTACTGCTATAGAGGCTTTAGTGGAGCTACGAACTGACGAGAGGATTCACATGCCCTTCAGGGCTCTGACACCTCCCCTCACTTCTCCTAGAAAATCCCCAGAGCCCCCATCTTCTGCTCCTCCACCTTATTCCTCTCACTCCCTGGAACACGCCACAGGACCTCGGGACTGTCCAGATCCCTCTCTTTGGCCATCTGTTTCTCCAGCTCTTGTTGTCCGTGGGTCGCCTCCTCCGCCTGTGTTGCCCTACAAATACGACGTGCCTGCCTATTCACCTCCTCATCGACGCTCCCCTTCCTCCAACTCTGGAACTTCCCCTCCTGAGACCTCTACGAGGCGAACCAGGAGATAGACACCTTTCCCCTCAACGGCTCCGCTGTCTCCTTCTAAATCCCCTTCTCTGTCTCCGCTACCAGCCATTCCCCAAAGTTCTGGGAACAAGCCGCGCCTCCACATCCCATCGGTGGCAACCGTTCTCCGGGATCCACAATATTCAGCTGGATATAGAGGAGTAGTGGGGGACATCCTACCTCCAACCATCTTTTCCGGCGCTGGTACTTCCTCCTTGGGAGGGGGATTCACACCACAAGGGGGCGCACCTTCTAGAAGGGAAGGACCCGGTTGCGATCTTGAGGAAGAGGATACGAAAGTCATCTCGCCTGCTCATTTTGTCAGCCCCACCGCGCCTTCCTCTTCCCATTTCACCGACTCTGCAGAGGAAGAAAAGCAAATGGGGGATATTCGGATCTTTACCGGAGATAGCTCGAGGATTGCATTCTCAGATTTCGAGTTGTTCTGGAAATCTTTCATCCAATCTAAGATAAACAAGTACCGGGGGGGAGCCATTCTGGATGACTTCGAAACCACCCTCTTCCCCATGATGGTCAACTACCTATTTGGAGGGGCGTTGGCAGATTACAAGGAGCATCAACCTTTGTTGATGGCTCCTAGCATTAAAATCTCAGATCCAGCCGTTGATGTCGCTGTTTTGCAAGCGGAGGCTGACTTGGCCGCGGCTGCGGTGACCCCTGTGACTGCTACCTTTACACAGGGCATGAAACTACAGGCACAAGGAAGTGCCTATGTTAACCAGCTATAGGTGATCCAAAAAGCCTAGGCAGCAACTCGCATGGTGGCCAACCCAAACCCTTGTACCACCCTGCTGAATATTTAGAGACTCCTCTACACAGAGAGGAACAAGTCCGCAATCAAGGAATTCACGGAATTCCGATGTTTGAAAAACGAGACTCCCAGACTCTTTTTAACCGACTCTCTAATGTTTGTCAAAAGACAAAGCTGTCCACGATTGATCTTCAGGCCATGGCCACAAAATATTTCATCTCCGTCCGTAATTCCTTCGGCCGACAGGGCAGACTGCACTGGACAATTCGATTGTCGGACAGGCAATTCAGGACATTAATCCCTCCGCCAAGGATATTTCTCTGGTGGCCATGAAGTTGTATGACCATTTCGTCTTTAGTGAGGCAAGGGAGAAGGCCGTGACTGGCAAGGCCCGAGCAAATTTGGCAGGATTCGTCGGGGAGACCTCTTTGAATGAGGAGGAACATGCTGAACTCCAAGCTCTTTGAAAGCTTAAAGGGAAGCAAGTGGCTGACAGCGGGTCAGAGCCAGCTATGGGAGCAGATGAGCGGGTATTTCTCTATAATTGCTTGAATTGTCAGACACCGGGTCATGGGTGGAAACATTGCACCAGAAAACTTAAACCGGAGCTGGCTTTGAAACTTAAAGAATGGGAGAAAGAACACGCAGAAAGAACCTTGAAACAATAAGAAAGGCTCAAGGGGGGGAGGAGAGAGGACAAGACACCGGTAACCAAAGAAACTTACCGTCCAACTCCACGGAGCGAAACCTCTAAGATGTCCGAATCTCAGTTGCGGCAGATCAAACTTCCCAAGTTTGATGACGCCCAAATCTCCAACGAAATCCAGAGTAAATATTCTACCGAGGGCGCCTAGTGCGAAGCTGGTGGATTTCTGGGGCATAAGGAACGGCAATGTTTCCGAAAAAATGGAATACCCAAGGAAATGATGCAGTTTGCTTTGTTTACTAGGGAAGGGGAAACCGCCGTTAACCCTCTACCCCTCCAACTCCTTTACCCGTGGGGGCGCCAACTTATGCCAACACCGGAAAGACCTGAGCGAGTTCCGGCCGCTCCGGCAAAGTTTACGCCGGAGATCATTATACAGCAACAAAGTCAGCAGTTGGTCGCGATGACTGCAGAGTTAGCTACCCTCCGCTTGGGATCTTCTTCACGGCCTGCACCTCTTACAGCAACCCAACAACTCCAAAGGCAAAGACACGAGTTGCTACACAAGCTCGCGGAGCTTGAGCTTCAAAGCACAGAGGGTGTTAATGATGAGGACTTATTGGGCTGGGATTTGGAACCTCCAAATGCCCACCATGCCCGAAGCTTCCCGTCCGGAGCTTGGAATGTTGGGGTAGGAGACAGTCGTCGCCAACTCCGCAACTCCACCTCAATGCAAAGACAGGACCGGTAGAAAATGGGTCAAAGGGATCACAACCGGAAAGCCACAAGGCCTTTGTCATTTACTCCCCGAGCCGTAATGTTGAACAGCGACATCGGCTTAGGAATCAAGCCCACTCACCAGCCATTTCTTCCTCCCAAACCTAAATTGCCTCCCGGTTTCAAAAATTACAAGAAGGAGAAACAGCAGCGAGAGAAGGAGGTACTGGAACAAGAGAAAAAAGACAATCACGACTGGTTTGAGAAATATATGGCCGAACGCCCGGAGAATGATGCTCCCCAAACACCTCTTGTTCCAGATTCCGGCTGAGAGAGTGAGCAAGAAGGACAAGATCAGGATCAGCAAGAACCGAACTCATCTCCATCTTCACCAAAAACAACGCTTCCCTCCTCCAAGCCGGTTGTCATGCTAGTCTGGCACTTCATGACCTATGCTTTCACACACGTGAAGACTCTAGCCTCGTCCCACAACCTCCTCGAAAAAATCCTCATTTAGGCATTGGGAGAGGAGGTCCACTCTGGAAAGGGGGGGGTAGACAAGACCACTCCACCAACCGCATTATTTTTGTCCACCGATCCTAAAACCCCTATAGTGGATAGGGACTACAAAGCCTTATCCGTGGCTCTCAAACTGAACAAAACCACTTACTTCAAGCTCAACGGATACGAGGGATACCAGGATGCTGTGGTCGACACCGGAGCTCTCCCCAACATCATTACCACCTCCGCTTTGCAGAAGATGCCCAAGGAACTCCGGCCCGAAATCTGCCCAAGCAACATCTGCTTAAGCACCGTAAGCAGCAGCAGTCAACCTGTCCATGGGATAATCAAGGCCAAAGATATCGAGTTTTCGGATGACGGAGGCCAACGGGTGAAAATTGAGCTTCCGTTCTTGCTGGTGGAAAGGACTCAATTCGAAATTTTGTTGGGAATGGCCATCTGAACCCGGCTCAATATGAGTTTGAGCATGTGGAAAGAACAGTGTACCGTCCAGGACCCCAAAAATCCGGAAAAACCAAAGTGGTGGTCCCTTTGGATTTATGGAACCGGGGAAAGACAAATGTCTTAGTGTTTGGATGCTACCTAGTGTACACAACATCATCTTCGACGGAATTGTTTGGCAGTTCCACCGATATCGCCAAAGAAATCTAGCAAATCCCAATTTCCAAGCGGTGGGAAGAGGTGCAATTCTATGTCCTTCATTGGACTACAGAATACAGGAATCCTCTAGATAGTATTTAACTAACCCACTTTAAGCCACGACCACTGCTGCCCAAGAAGACAAACTGACAATTTGACTGCACCCCTGTGCAGCCTGGACTCCCCTGAGTCCGTAGCAAAAAGAATCACTGAAAACGGCCAACCAGACGATAAGTTATGAGGCACCTAAAATGCCAATTTGTACAAACTCTCAAAGGGAGAGGTGACTACCTACCAAAATTTTCTAAGTCCTGATTCCTTCTAATAACTTCTATCTACTGAAGTACGGAAAATCAAATTACTGACCCGTACCAAAAAGTACTTGCAATTCTGTGTCCTCCATTGGACCACAGAATACAGGAAGCCTCTAGATAGTATTTAACTAACCCACTTTAAGCCACAACCACTGCTGCCCAAGAAGGCAAATTGACAATTTGACTGCACCCATGTGTAGCCTGGACTCCCCTGAGTCCGTAGAAAAAAGAATCACTGAAAAAGGCCAACCAGGCGATAAGTTATAGGGTGGCAAAGATGCCAATTTATACAAACTCTCTGAGAGAGAGGACTATCTACCTAAATTTTCCTAAGTCCTAGTTTTTCCTAATTCCCTCTCACAGCTCCTATCTACTGCCTGTACGAACCAATCACAAAACTGTATAGTACTAGAAAGTACTACTGCCGATGTACTTTCTGTACGGCCTCTGTACGACAAGGCCATAAGTGGACGCGTGTATACTTTCACTCATCCGTACGTTCCTCGGAATTCCCGCGACCGAATGATGTCTCCCCACGTGGCGCCAGGTGATGCCACGTCACTAAATGCCAAAGTGACCACTCCGGGATTTCGGCGATGATGTGCGCCGTTGGATTATATGCGAAACGTAATCTTGGCCGGAATAAATACTTGCGCGATATTTGTTCCGATGTAGAAATAAAATGCGTGGTATCCGTTTTGAATTAGCGTCGTACGACGTACTTTATAAAACTGTATATATGTACGCCGTAAACAGTTTTAGTTAAATGAACTTTATCCTTTCGAACTAAATATATATCTATCACATACCATAGCACTTAGCATTGGTCCTAGTCTATTGGGATAAAGCTGACCGCTACCGGTCGATTTGACGAACCGCAGGTACCGGGATCAAATCTCTGGTCCGTCAAGTATATTTTTAGTAACCTACTAAAAATAGCTGTCTGTTGAACTAAGGCAGCCATGGATCAACCTCTCTCTCTTTCCTTCAGTGACTACAACAAGTATGGGGGCTAGAGAGCGGAGGTGGAGGCAGGCTGTCCGTCCTTTTCTTTTTTCTTTTTATAAAAACATATTTATACCTAGAAAATACTCTAGAAATCTATAAATTTCAACACTCCCCTTATTTTCTAGTCTAATTTTAATTTTTCTTTCAACCCGCATTTTTCCCGACAATATTTTAGTTTAGGAGAGGGCACAGGTTTGGTCATCATGTCAGCCACCATTTCTTCATCAGGTCTATACACAAGATTTAGAATTTTATTTTCAACTTTTTCTCTTACGAAGCTTAATCTTATGTCCATATGTTTTGCTTTGAAATGGTGTTTTGGATTGGCTGCAATTGAAATTGCAGCTTGGTTATCGCAAAAGATTTCATGCACTCCCTCCTTCATAAATCCCAGTTCTTGTAACAATGATTTCACCCACATTAGTTCTTTCACAGCAGAACAAGACGCCATATACTCAGCCTCCATAGTAGACTGAGCAACCACCTTTTGTTGCTTACTGCTCCAACAGCAAGCACCTTCCCCCACATACAAAACATATCCAGAAGTGCATCTTCTCATAGGTGCATCCCCATAACTGGCGTCACTCCAAGTGGTGATATCAGTATGCTCCCCTCCCAAATGCAACCATAACTCTCTAGTTCCCACCAGATATCTCATGACTCTCTTGGCTGCCTCCCAATCTCTCTTCCTAGGATCATTAAGACTCCTACTGAGTACTCCAACTGCTGCCGCTATGTCCGGCCTGGTACAGTTCATAAAATAGATTAAGCTTCCTACGACCTGTCTATAAGGAATAGACTTCATGAACTCTCTCTCCTCTAGACTCATCTGATCGTCTAAGATCATCACTCCTCCTTCTACACTCCCATCACTTACTTTTTTCAAGTCCATGGGAGTGGTACAACTGTTAGCATTTTCCATATGGAATTTCTCAAGCATATTACCTATTGTTGTTTTCTGAGTAAGTCTGATAATCTTCTTCCCTCTATCTCTCTCCATTTGGATCCCCAAAATATATTTTGCCTCCCCTAAATCCTTCATATCAAATCTGCCCCTAAGATCTCTCTTTAGCCTATTTATATTATCTAAAGACTTACTTAACACAAGCAGATCATCCACATAAATTGCAATAAAAATGACACCATTCTCATCTTCAAACATATAGATAGAATGGTCAGAGCTGATCCGGATGTATCCCAGATCGGTGAGAAACTCATCTAGTTTCTTATTCCACTGTCGGGGAGCCTGTTTCAGTCCATATAAGGACTTTATGAGCCTGCACACTTTGCTCTCTTCTCCTTTTTCCACAAACCCCTCGGGTTGCCTCATAAAAATTTCTTTCTCTAACTCACCATTAAGAAAAGCAGTCTTAATATCCATCTGGTGAATTTCCATGTCTTCCGCTGCGGCCAGACTGAGGAGAATCCTTACCGATGGGAACCGAACAACTGGAGCGAAGGTCTCCTCATAGTCAATCCCCTCTTTTTGGGTGAACCCCTTTGCTACCAATCGAGCCTTATACCTCTCAATTGTATTATCTGGGTTCAGTTTTAGTTTAAATACCCATTTACATCCAATAGGTTTTCTGTCTGGAGGGCAATCTGCTAGTTCCCAAGTATTTGCTTCCATGATAGAAGCCATCTCATCATTTATGGATCTAATCCATCTTTCTTTCTCTGGACTATTCACTGCCTCTAAGTAAGACTGAGGCTCATCTGGGTGAGATAGCTTAGTTACCTTATGGGCAGCTTGTTTTTCCTGTATCCTTTTGCTGCTCCTCCTTCCTCCCTCAAACTCCGAAGCTGGAATGGATGGAAGTCTTGGATTTCTTCTCACTGTCTCATCGGCTCCCCTGTCCATAAAAACCGTATCTTGTCCCGCTTCTTCCATCTCCTCGAAGTCCATAGGAGTATGTGAGGTTTCCGGTGAGTCTCATGTATCTTCAATCTCCCCTGAATCTGTAATCACAGTTTCACTCATGTCTTTTTCGGGAACGACTGAGTTCTCCTCACTTTCGGACTCAAATCTGATCCTTATCTTCTTTGTATATTTGAAGGGGTCAAATGACTTCCCTTCATCCATGACAACTAAGTGTTTGACCAGAATGATATCTTTCTTTGCTAAGTCATAGACTCTATATCCCTTAACATCCTCATCATATCCCACAAAGTATCCAGGTTTTCCCTTAGCATCAAGTTTCCAGTTTTTCCTATCCGTGTCAAGACTGTAAACTTGGCTACCAAATACTTTAAGGTGTGAGATATCTGGTTTCCTTCCAACCCATCTCTCATAAGGTGTCACTCCCTTTACAGCTGAGGTAAGGACTCTATTTTTAATATAGTTGGCACAGTTCATTGCCTCTGCCCAAAATCTCTTTCCTATTTTCTTGTCTGCCAACATACTGCGTACACTATCTCCTAGTGTTCTATTCAACATCTCAGCTACCCCATTTTGTTCTGGGTTATATGGTACAGTTTTCTGGTGCTGCACTCCCTCATCTCTCAAATATTCCTCAAACTCGTTAGAGGTATATTCCCCCCCCATTATCACTCCTTGTCCTTTTAATGGGGGTTTCATGCAACTTCTCACTCCAAGCTTTATATTATTTGAAGTAAGTTGATGCTTCAGACTTTGTTTTCAGAAAGTAGACTTTAGAGTATCTAGACCAGTCATCAGTTATTGTCATCATAAACCTCTTTCCTCCAACCGAAGGTACTTTTGCAGGCCCCCAAATATCTGTGTGGACTAAATCTAATACTTTCTCACCTCTATATGTGGCGGCTTTGGGAAAGGGAAGTCTGTGAGCCTTACCTTGAGCACAACCACTACAATCATCCATCATTTCATTATCCCCAAACTCAATGCCATCTACTACCCCAAGTTTTTTCATTTCCCTTAACCTATCAAAATGTACATGCCCCAACCGCTTATGCCAAATCATCACCTTAGGAACACCAACATAGTAAGCATTCTTCTTTTCATTACTCAAGTTAAGCCTAAACATTCCCTGGCTAACCTTATCTGCTGTGAAGTAAACTTCATCCCCATACTTAGCTGTAAAGACTCCCTTTCTGGTGAAGGTATCAAACTCTTTGTCATCTAACACAGACGCAGAGACAAGGTTTTTACTCAGCTGTGGAATGTAAAGTACATCTGAGAATGTAAGTAAAGAAGTCTTACCCTCCACTAAGACTTTCCGATCTACTGATCCCACTAGATCTGTAGTAACCACTCTCCCATCCCCATACTCTATCTCTACACTAGGAATCTTTCTTAACTTAGTGAAGAGTTCTTTATCACGACACATATGCATGGATGCACCTGAGTCGATGATCCATCCTTCCTGTGGAGCTTCTCGCTCCAAGGGCACACTTCTGCCTCCGAGGAATCTCCTTCTCCTCCAAACTCTCGTCAAGAAGAAGCTCCCCATCCTCCTCAGAGGACTCATCCTCGGTTTCTCTTGACACCTTTGTAACCACAAGTGCCTTTTTCTTCCCTCCGGAAGAACCCCCTCCACGGTTCTCTTGGAGCCTCAGCTCTGATAGCTTGACACAATCTGCAATAAAGTGCCTCGGCTTTTTGCAATAATGACAAAGACCCTTTGGGGGCCTTTGTCCCCCTGAATGATCTCTTTCCCCTCTATAAGGTTTCTTCGGGTCCTTTCCCCATCGGTCCCCTCCTACTGCTAGAGCTTGAATGCTCTTTCCTCCTCTCCTAATCTCCATTGTGTTTTCCTGCACAAGTATCATCCTGACTACTGTGTTCCATTTCCATGAACTATCAGGCATTCCCTGTACTCGGTACACTAAGTTTTCGAACTCATTTGGTAATTTCATGATAAGGGTGTTAACTTTCATTTTCATTGTACCTATCCACCCGGCACTTTCCATTTCTGTATACAAACAAGAAAGATCATTACAGTAATCTAACATCTTTCCTCCTTTGTAAGTGTAACTCAATAGCTTTTGCTCAGCCAACTGGAGCTCGTGAATAGTTCCAGCTCTATAAATTTCCACCAAACTCACCCACAACTCCTCGGCCTAGTAAATGTGAAAATGAGGAGTGGCCAAACCTTGAGTGAGGTGCCTCAGAATGAAGTTCTTGGCAGCCATGTTTACATCCTCCCACATTTGAGTATCTTTCTCCAAGGTCTTCACGATTGCCGTTCTCGATACTGTGGCAATAGGAGTAAGGGGTGTCTCCTTCCCTTTCCCCTTTTCGGACACACTGCTGTCCCCATCATCTGCCTCCTCCGCCGAGGCAGCCGTTGTTGCAGGAAACCTTACTCCCCCAAATCCTGGTGGAGTTCCTGAAGGTGGACGTTTCACTTGTCCACTGACGATACCCCAGTATCGTTTTTCACACAAAGCTCCCATCATCATGGCTTCCCAATAGATGAACCCAGATCCATTGAAGGTGGGCACCCTAGAGGGTGGGCCCATAACCTGCAATTCTGTGTCCTACATTGGACCACAGAATTTTGGAAGCATCTAGATAGTATTTAACTAACCCACTTTAAGCCACAACCACTGCTGCCCAAGAAGGCAAACTGACAAGTTGACTGCACCCCTGTGTAGCCTGGACTCCCCTGAGTCCGTAGAAAAAAGAATCACTGAAAAAGGCCAACCAGGCGATAAGTTATAGGGTGGCAAAGATGCCAATTTATACAAACTCTCTGAGAGAGAGGACTATCTACCTAAATTTTCCTAAGTCCTAGTTTTTCCTAATTCCCTCTCACAGCTCCTATCTACTGCCTGTACGAACCAATCACAAAACTGTATAGTACTAGAAAGTACTACTGCCGATGTACTTTCTGTACGGCCTCTGTACGACAAGGCCATAAGTGGACGCGTGTATACTTTCACTCATCCTTACGTTCCTCGGAATTCCCGCGACCGAATGATGTCTCCCCACGTGGCGCCAGGTGATGCCACGTCACTAAATGCCAAAGTGACCACTCCGGGATTTCGGCGATGATGTGCGTCGTTGGATTATATGCGAAACGTAATCTTGGCCGGAATAAATACTTGCGCGATATTTGTTCCGATGTAGAAATAAAATGCGTGGTATCCGTTTTGAATTAGCGTCGTACGACGTACTTTATAAAACTGTATATATGTACGCCGTAAAAAGTTTTAGTTAAATGAACTTTATCCTTTCGAACTAAATATATATCTATCACATACCATAGCACTTAGCATTGGTCCTAGTCTATTGGGATAAAGCTGACCGCTACCGGTCGATTTGACGAACCGCAGGTACCGGGATCAAATCTCTGGTCCGTCAAGTATATTTTTAGTAACCTACTAAAAATAGCTGTCTGTTGAACTAAGGCAGCCATGGATCAACCTCTCTCTCTTTCCTTCAGTGACTACAACAAGTATGGGGGCTAGAGAGCGGAGGTGGAGGCAGGCTGTCCGTCCTTTTCTTTTTTCTTTTTATAAAAACATTTTTAAACCTAGAAAATACTCTAGAAATCTATAAATTTCAACAGTACTACTGCCGGTGTACCTTTTGTACGGCTTATATACGACAAGGTTATTAAGTGGACGCTTGTCTGCTTTTTATTTTTCCGTACATTCCTCGGAATTCCTATGACCGAATGTCATCTCTCCACGTGGCTCCATGTCATGCCACGTCACAAAACGCCAAGGTGACCACTCCGGGATTTCGGCGATGACGTGCGTCGTCGGATTCGTAATGAGACGTAATCTTAACCGTTATAATTTCTTGCGAGATATTTGTTTCGCTGTCAAACAAATGCGAGGTATTCATTTTGAAATGATGTCGTACTAAAACTGTATCTATGCACACCGTATCTAGTTTTAGTTCAATGAATTTCTTACTTCCTAAATGTATATATATCTATCATACTCCATAGCACTTAGCATTGGTTCTTGTGTACTAGGATAAAGCTGACCGCTATCGACCAACTTGACGAACCGCAGGCTCCGGGTTCAAATCCCGGGTCCGTCAAGACTATTTTTAGTAACCTTCTAAAAATAACTGCCTGTTGAACTAAGTCAGCCATGGATCAACCACCTTCTCTATCCTTAAGTGACTACAACAAGTATGGGGGCTAGAGAAAGGAGGTGGAGGCAGGCTGTCTGTCCTTTTTCTTTTTCCTAACATATTTAAACCTAGAAAATACTATAGAAATCTATGAATTTCAACACTCCCCTTATTTTCTTTCTAATTTTAATTTTTCTTTTAACCCACATTTCTCCCGACAATATATTAATTAAGGAGAGGACACAGGTTTGGTCATCATGTCAGCCACCACTTCTTCACCAGGCCTATACACAAGATTTAAAATTTTATTTTCAACTTTTTCTCTTACGAAGCTTAATCTTATGTCCATATGTTTTGCTTTGAAATGGTGTTTTGGATTGGCTGCGATTGCGATTGCAGCTTGATTATCGCAAAAGATTTCATGCACTCCCTCCTTCATATATCCCAGTTCTTGCAACAATGACTTCACCCACATTAGTTCTTTTACAGCAGAACAAGACGCCATATACTCAGCCTCCATAGTAGACTGAGCAACCACCTTTTGTTGCTTACTGCTCCAACAGCAAGCTCCTTCCCCCACATACAAAACATATCCAGAAGTGCATCTTCTCATAGGTGCATCCCCATAACTGGCATCACTCCAAGTGGTGATATCAGTGTGCTCCCCTCCCAAATGCAACCATAATTCTCTGGTTCCAACCAGATATCTCATGACTCTCTTGGCTGCCTCCCAGTCTCTCTTCCTAGGATCATTAAAACTCCTACTGAGTACTCCAACTGCTGCCGCTATGTCCGGCCTGGTACAGTTCATAAAATAAATTAAACTTCCTACGACATGTCTATAAGGGATAGACTTGATAAACTCTCTCCTCTGGACTCATCTGATCATCTAAGATCATCACTCCTTCTTCTACACTCCCATCACTTACTTTTTTCAAGTCCATGGGAGTGGTACAACTGTTAGCATTTTCCATCTGGAATTTCTCAAGCATATTACCTATTCCTTCTTTCAAAGTAAGTTTGATAATCTTCTTCCCCCTATCTCTCTCCATTTGGATACCCAAAATATATTTTGCCTCCCCTAAATCCTTCATATCAAATCTGCCCCTAAGATCTTTCATTAGCCTATTGATATTCTCCAAAGACTTACGTAACACAAGTAGATCATCCACATAAATTCCAATAAAATTGACACCATTCTCATCTTCAAACATATAGATAGAATGGTCAGAGCTGATCCGAATGTATCCCAGATCGGTGAGAAACTCATCTAGTTTCTTATTCCACTGTCGGGGAGCCTGCTTCAGTCCATATAAGGACTTTATGAGCTTGCAGACTTTGCTCTCTTCTCCTTCTTCCACGAACCCCTCGCGTTGTCTCATGAAAATTTCTTGCTCTAACTCACCATTAAAAAAAACAGTCTTAATATCCATCTGGTGTATTTCCATGTCTTCGGTTGCTGCCAGACTGAAGAGAATCTTTAGTGATGGGAACCAAATAACTAGAGCAAAAGTCTCCTTATAGTCAATCCCCTGCTTTTGGGTAAACCCCTTTGCTACCAATCGAGCTTTATATCTCTTAATGGTATTATCTGGGTTCAGCTTTAGTTTAAACACCCATTTACAGCTAATCGGTTTTCTGTCCAGAGGACAGTTCGCTAGTTCCCAAGTATTTGCTTCCATGATGGAGGCCATTTTATCATTTATGGCTCTAATCCATGTGTCTTTCTCAAAACGGTTCACTGCCTTCGAGTATGACTGAGGCTCATCCGAGTGAGATAGCTTAGTTTCCTTATAGGCGGCATGTTTCTCTTGTATACTTTTCCTGCTCCTTCTCCCTCCCTCAAACTCCGAAGCCGAAATGGAGGGAAGTCTTGGATTTCTCCTTACTGTCTCATCGGCTGTCTTTTCCATGGAACCGGTTCCGATTCCTCCTCTTTTGTCTCCTCGAAGTCAATAGGAATATGTGAGATTTCCAATGGATCTCTTGTATCTTGGATCTCCCTTGAATCTGCAATTATATTTTCACTCATGTCTCTTTCGAGAAACGACCAAGTTCTCCTCACTTTCGGACTCAAAACTGATTCTTATCCTCTTGGTATATTTGAAGGGGTCAAATGACTTCCCTTCATCCATGACAACTAGTTGTTTGACCAGAATGATATCTTTCTTTGCTAAGTCATAGACTCTATATCCCTTGACATCCTTATATTATCCTACAAAGTATCCAAGTTTTCCCTTAGCATCTAGTTTCCAGTTTTTCCTATCTGAATCAAGATTGAAAACTTGGCTACCGAATACTTTAAGGTGAGAGACATCTATTTTTCTTCCAGCCCATCTCTCATAAGGTGTCATTCCTTTTACGGCTGAGGTTAAGACTCTATTCTTAATGTAGTTGGCACAGTTCATGGCTTCTGCCCAAAATCTCTTTCCTATTTTCTTGTCGGCCAACATACTGCATACACTATCGCCTAGTGTTCCGTTCAACCTCTCAACTACCCCATTTTGTTACAGGTTATATGCTACGGTTTTCTGGTGTTGAACTCCCTCATCTCTCAAATATTCTTGAAACTGGTTAGAGGTATGTTCCCCCTCATTATCACTCTTTATTCTCTTAATGGGGGTTTCATGCAACTTCTCACTCCAGGCTGTATACTCTTTAAAGTAAGTTAGTGTTTCAGACTTTGTTTTTAGGAAGTAGACTCTAGAGTATCTAGACCAGTCATCGGTTATTGTAAACATAAACCTCTTCTCTTCGACTAAAGGTACTTTTGTAGGTCCCCAGATATCTGTGTAGACGAAATCTAGTACTTTTTCACCCCTATATGTGGCGGCTTTAGGAAAAGGGAGTGTGTGAGCCTTACTTTGAGCACAGCCATTACAATCATTCACCATTTCATTATCCCCAATCTGAATGCCTTCTACTACACCAAGCTTCTTTATTTCCCTCGGCCTATAAAAATGCACATGCCCCAACTGCTTATGCAAAATCATCAACTTTGTAACACCAACATAGTGAGAATTCTTCTTTTCATTACTCAAGAAAAGCCTAAACATTCCTTGGCTACCCTTATCTACCGTGAAGTAGACTTTATCCCCATACTTAGCTGTAAAGACTCCCTTTCTAGTGAAGGTATCAAACTCTTTGTCATCTAACACAGGCTTGGAGACAAGATTTTTACTCTCCTGAGGAATGTAGAGTACATCTGAGAAGATGAGTATAGAAGTCTTACCCTCCACTAAGACTTTCAGATCTACCGACCCCACTAAATTTGTGGTAACCACTCTCCCATCCCCATACGCTATCTCTATAGTAGGGATCTTTCTTAGCTTAGTAAAGAGGTGTTTATCATGACACATATTCATGGATGCACCTGAGTCGATGATCCATCCTTCCTGTGGAGCTTCCTGAATTGCTCCGGTAGCACACTTATGTTTCTGAGGGATCTCCTTCTCCTCTAGACTCTCGTCAAGAAGAAGCTCCCCATCCTCCTCCTCAGAGGACTCGTCTTTGGTTTCTCCTTTCACTTTTGTGACCACATGTGCCTTCTTTTTCCCTCCGGAAGAACCCCCTCCACGGTTCTTTTGAAGCCTCGGCTCCGACAGAGCTTGACACAATCCGCTATGAAGTGTCTTGGCTTTTTGCAAAAATGACCGAGACCCTTTGGGGGTCTCGTTCCTCCAGACTGATCTCTCTCTCCTTTGAATGGTTTCTTCGGATCCTTTCCCTATCTGTTTCCTCCTACAGCTAAAACTTGAATGCTCTTTCCCCCCCTCCTAATCTCAATTGTGTTCTCCTGCAAAAGTATCATCCGAACAAGAATAGGAGTAAGAGGCATCTCCTTCTCTTTCCCCTTTTCGGACACACTTTTGTCCCCATCATCTGCCTCCTCTGCTGCAGCTGAGGTTGTTGTAGAAAACCTTATTCCACCAAACCCTGGTGGAGTTCCCTGAGGTGGACGTTTCACTTGTCCACTGACAATATCCCAGTTTTGTTTTTCGCACATAGCCCTTATCATCATGGCTTGTAAAGAGATGAACCCAGATCCATAGAAGGTGGGCACCCTAGAGGGTGCGGCTATAACCTGCAATTATGTGTCCTCCATTGGACTACAAAATTAAACAAGCCTCTAGATAGCTTTTAACTAACCCACTTTCAGCCACAACCACTGCTGCCCAAGAGGACAAATTGAAAGTCTGACTAAACCCCTGTGCAGCTTGGACTCCTCTGAGTCCGTGGCAAAAACAATCACTAAAAACGCCCCAACCGTCCGATAAGTTATAAGGTGGCAAAGATGCTAATTCATACAAACTCTCAAAGAGAGAGGTAACTGTCTACAAAAAAATTACTAAGTCCTAAACCCCTCTCACAACCCCTATCTACTATAGTACGATCCAATCAAATCACTATGCAGTATAGAAAAGGTACTACGGCCGATTTACTTTCTGTACGACTTGTGTACAACAAGGCCATTGAGTGGATGCGTGTCCACGTTTTAATCGTCCTTATGTTCCCCGAAATTTCCGCGACCAAATGTTTTCTCTCTGCGTGGCGTCAGGTCATGCCACATCCGAAAGCCGCCAAAGTGACCAATCCGAGATCTCGACGTTGATATGTGCCGTTGGATCAAAAACCAACATTTAATTTGAACTGTCGAAACAAATGTCTGATTCATTTGTTTCGTGCGGAGATCATGTTCGCACTATATTTTTAACTGGTTCTATGTTCCCTCATTCATAATTCCGTTTATTGGATTAACAATCATGCTATAGTTTATATATTTAGCACACCTTATGTTTACTAGCGAACTTCTACGACAGACCAGTTGGAGCTCACGGCTCTGCCTCCCTCTGCCAGTCGGAGGTTCGAGTCCTGCGGGACTCAATCTTTTTATTGAGAGTGACTTATGTCACTCTTTAGTTCTGCTTATGGAGCTGAGGCAGCCATGGCTCCATCACTCTCTCTCTCCTTTAGTGACGACAACATGTATGGGGGCTAGAGAGAAGGGTTGGAGGCAGGCTACCTATGCTTGTCTTGCCTTTTTCATAAAACTAATTAGACCTAGAATATACACTTTAAATCTAGCTATTACAACAGGGCCTTCTAGTCATCACCAAGGAGTCGGCGACAACATGCCATAGTTTCTCTAGCCCCACTACCCCCTCCACGACTTGGAAGGACTAGCACCTGGGGAGAAACGGGCCAAGGAAGATGTCCGCCAAGTTTGAAGAAATGGGAAAGGGAGGTGGAGGGCATCTTGTATTATTATCTGGATGGCCATAGGTATCGGGTGACAATTGCGGCTAGGAGCAATCGTAAGCTGAAACATCAACTCCTCGATCCAAATTCCAACTCTCACGTGGGGCCGAGGATGATGCGACGCATTGAGGGGGGTGATAGACAGGTCCCCTAGGGTTATACAATGCTAATAACTCCGTGGGAAGGGAAATACGTATCTCAAATTCAAAAAATTGTGACACTCGAAGACATTCCAAACTTCAAAAGATTCTTAAGAATTTGGGGTGGAGGTGGGGGAGGATCGGGACAAAAGGGCCCGGACATGGTTAATAAATGAAATGGAATGGAAGGTGGAAATGGAAAGGAGGAAAAGGAATGGATGGATGGGAAATAAATATAACATAAATATGGTGTGGGGGCGAGGGTCTGGTGGACGGAAGGGAATATGGGGGAGATGGGGAAGGATGGTGCCATGGAGGCCGGGGGAAGTGCTGACTAGGGGTAACATCTGTGGTTTCGCCAATGTGCGTGTTGTTGGCAGCAGCCGCGGGCCAAATCCGGAGGTACATGGTTACGGGAAGTAGGAGCTGTCGCGTAGTGCAAGAGGAAAAGACAAAATAGAGGAGATCTGGAGGTACATGGCTATAGGAAGTAGGAGTTGTGGCGTAGTGCAAGAGGAAAAGACAAAATAGAGGAGATCCTGAGGTACATGGCTACGAGAAGTAGGAGCTGTCGCGTAGTGTAGGAGGAAAAGAAGAAATAGAGGAGATCCGGAGGTACATAGCTACGGGAAGTAGGAGCCATCGCCTAGTGTAGGACGAAAAGACGAAATAGAGGAGATTCAGAGGTATATGGCTATGGGAAGTAGGAGCTGTCGCGTAGTGCAGGAGGAAAAGAGGAAATAGAGGAGATCTGGATGTAAATGGCTAACGGAAGTAAAAGCTGTTGTGTAGTGCAAGAGGAAAAGACGACATCGAGGAGATTTAGTGGGTCTATATATATGCCTATATATATGCCTATATATATGCCTATATATACACCTATATATATACCTATATATATTTTTGAAAAGAGGTTATTAATAGTTCACTCCTCTATTTTAGTTATGCTTTGAAGAGAGAGAGTGATGATTAAAGGCACGCCATGGCTGCCGCCTTATTTAGAAGGTGGCTCATTTTGAACTAGAGGATATTTTACCAAAATGATGCCTAGGTCAGAATTTGAAAGGTCATCTTTGACCAGCAATAACTTACTACTCAGGGGAGCAAATTCAGTGATTCTTTTGCGTTTGACTCAGGGGAGTCTTGTCCTCATAGGGGTGAGGGTGGTCAGAATATTTGTGTGCCTGGGCGGCGCTTATTCAGTTTGAAAGTGGAAGGGGCATAGATTATCCTAGGGGCTTTACATAGGCTGCTCATTCTCTAGGTCAATGGAGACCACAGAATTGCAGGTTATGGGCCCACCCTTTAGGGTGCCCAAATTTGATGAATCAGACTTTATTTATTGGAAAATGATGATGGAGGGAGAACTCTTTGAGAAGTACCTATGGGCTTAGTTTCTGGACAAGTTCGATGCCCACCTCCATCTGGGTTTGGAGGATCACGTTTTTCATGCACCTCCGCCACTACAGCAGCCAGAATGGCTGCCACCATCATTGAGGATAAAGATGAGGAAGGAGAGGAGATTGTTATGGAAGGAGAAAAAGGAGTTGCAAATCAAATGACACCATTGCCGAAGGTGATACCGGCAGCAAAACCACCAGCAACAGTGACAATGGTTCAGACTGATAGATTTGAGTATGAAAAGTGGAACTACAAAGATAAGGTTGCTAAGCTCTTAATTCTTAAAAGCGTAGCGAAAGGCATTGCCATTCCCCTTATGCATGTCAAATATTCATCTCAGATTAGGATATCACTACTTAACAAATATAAGATTGGATCATTGTAGCTGCAACAGTTGGCGGAAAATAAGATAGCAGCCTAACTTTATAAAGGAGGAAACACGAATAACTATTACAATGATTTAGGAGCATTATTTGGAGAGCTAGAGAGTGCAGGTAACTCATGGTCTGAGAGACAAAAAGTGAACACATTGATGATGAAACTACCTGAAGAGTATAACAATATCCTTAACCGATTGCAAGACATAGGAGATAGCAATTGGAATTGGGTTGACACAGTGGAAATGATTTTAGTGAAAGAAAGCACCATAGAGCTTAGGAGAGGGAGTCCAATTGTTCAAGCATTGTCTATAGGAGTTGATTGGCGGAAGCGTGATGAGGAGAGAGGGAAAGATCCCTATCAAAATTTTCGGAGGTAAGAGGGATCCACCCGTGTAGAAACTAATGGTTTTATTAGTATTTTCTAGGTCTGAAAAGAAATATAGAAGTCGAGGCAGTCTATCTCTAACTTCTCTCTCCAACTCTCAAACTTTTCGCAGTCACTGAGAAATTGGAGAGGAAGCTAGAGCCATGGCTACCTTGGCTATCCTGAGGTTTACGGGAATTTTATATTAGGGTTTATTTATTAAATTAAAAGGTATGTGCCGGCGGCAGGATTTGATCCTTGTACCTACCGGCCGGCAGACAGGAAATAGCCGGTAGCCTTAGCCGTTTAATCTAGCGGTAGTGTTACGTAGCATATAGTTTGATATTTA
>JBBHKE010003259.1:0-30127 GCA_037447655.1 Zygnema cylindricum
TCTTGTTATAGCTAACAGTTTGTGTAAGTTAGGTAACAATTCCTGTTAGCGGTAACAGTTTGTGTAAGTTAGGTAACAATTTTTGTTAGCGCTAACAGTTTGTGTAAGTTAGGTGACAATTCTTGATATCGCTAACTGTTTGTCTAAGTTAGGTAACAATTCCCGTTAGCGCTAACAGTTTGTGTAAGTCAGGTGACAATTCTTGTTATCCCTAACTGTTTGTCTAAGTTAGGTAAAAATTCATGTTAGCGCTAACAGTTTGTGTAAGTTTGGTAACAATTTTTGTTAGCCCTAACAATGTGTGTAAGTTAGGTGACAATTCTTGTTATCGCTAACTGTTTGTATAAGTTAGGTAACAATTCATGTTAGCACTAATAGTTTGTGTAATTTAGATAACAATTTTTGTTATCGCTAAGAGTTTATATAAGTTAGGTAACAATTCTTGTTAGCGCTAACAGTTTGTGTAAGTTAGGTAACAATTCTGTTATCACCAACAATTTGTGTAATTTAGATCACAATTGTTGTTATCGCTAACAGTTTGTGTAAGTTAGGTAACAATTTGAATTAGCGCTAATAGTTTGTGTAAATTAAATAACAATTCTTGTTATCGCTAAGAGTTTGTGGAAGTTAGGTAACATTTCTTGTTATCGCTAACACTTTGTGTAAGTTAGGTAACAATTGTTGTTATGGCTAACAGTTTGTGTAAGTTAGGTAAAAATTCCTGTTAGCGCTAACTGTATATGTAAGTTAGGTCACAATTCATGATTGCGCTAACAGTTTGTGTAGTTTAGATAACATTTTTGTTAGCGCTAACAATTTGTGTAAGTTAGGTAACAATTCCTGTTTGCGCTAAGAGTTTGTGTAATTTAGATAATAAATCCTGTAAGTGTTAAAAATTTGTGTGATTTACATAACAATTCCTGTTAGCGCTAACAGTTTGTGTAAGTTAG
This sequence comes from Zygnema cylindricum, assembly GCA_037447655.1. Classification (NCBI taxonomy): domain Eukaryota; kingdom Viridiplantae; phylum Streptophyta; class Zygnematophyceae; order Zygnematales; family Zygnemataceae; genus Zygnema; species Zygnema cylindricum. The sequence continues at coordinate 951 of JBBHKE010003259.1, forward strand.
GTAACAATTCTTGGTAGCGCTAACAGTTTGTGTAATTTAGATAAGATATCTTGTTTGGCTAACAGTTTGTATTATTTAGATAACAATTTTTGTTAGCGCTAACAATTTGTGTAATTTAGATAAGATATCTTGTTATAGCTAACAGTTTGTGTAAGTTAAGTCACAATTTTTGTTAGCGCTAACAGTTTGTATATGTTAGGTAACAATTCTTGTTAGTGCTAACAATTTGTGTAATTTAGATAATAATTCCTGTAAGCGATAAAATTTTGTGTAATTTAGATAACAATTCTTGTTATCGCTAAGAGTTTGTGTAAGTTAGGTAACAATTCTTGTTAGCGCTAACAGTTTGTGTAAGTTAGGTCACAATTCATGTTAGCGCTAACAGTTTGTGTAGTTTAGAAAACAATTTTTGTTAGTCCTAACAATTTGTGTAACTTAGGTAACAATTCCTGTTTGCACTAACAGTTTGTGTAAGTTAGGTAACAATTCCTTTAAACGCTAATAGTTTGTGTAATTTAGATAATAAATCCTGTAAGCGTTAAAAATTTGTATAATTTAGATAACAATTCTTGTTATTGGTAAGAATTTGTGTAAGTTAGAAAACAATTCCTGTTAGCGCAAACTATTTGTGTAATTTAGATAACAATTGTTGCTATCTCTAACAGTTTGAGTAAGTTAGGTAAGAATTCATATTAGCGCTAATAGTTTGTGTAATTAAGAAAACAATTCCTATTACCAACAATTTTGTAATTTAGATAAGAATTGTTATATCGCCACCAGTTTGTGTAAATTAGGTATCATTCTTATTAGCTAATGCTTTGTTAATTGATAACAATTATGGCTAATAATTTAAGTAATTTAGATAACAATTGTTTATTATCGCTAGCAGTTTGTGTTAGTTAGGTCACAATTTGTATCAGCGCTAACTGTTTGTGTAATTTAGATAACAATTCTTGTTAGCGCTAATTGTTTGTATTATTCAGATAACAATTTTTGTTAACGCTAACAGTTTGTGTAAGTTAGGAAACAATTCCTGTTAGCGCTAACAATTTGTGTAATTTAGATAACACTTGTTGTTAGCGCTAAAAGTTTGTGTAACTTAGGTAAAATTTCCTGTTAGAGCTAACTGTTTGTGTAAGTTATGTAACAATTACTATTTGCGCTAATAGTTTGTGTAATTTAGATAAGATATCGTGTTATCGCTAACAATTTGTGTAAGTTAAGTACCACTTCCTGTTAGTGCTAACAGTTTGTGTAAGTTAGGTAACAATTAGTATATATTTGTAGGACTCAGTCATTTCTAGACTTAGGAACTTTTGGACAGAAACTGTTTCTGCTCCTTTTTGGGAAATTCATCTGAGAATTGCTCTCTAATTTATTGGCAGAATTATCTCAAATATTGCATGTTTGTTCCTCCTTGTGTTGGCAATATTGTGGCAAATTTGTAGACCTATCGTGTTTCTGATTTGCTTGGAGCTTCATTGTGAAGTTGGTCAGATTTATCAAAGTTCTGGCAGGCTGTTTTTCTGCAACTTTGACTGAGTTTTGTGATTATTCGGTTTGGTATTATTATATGAATTTTGGTGGGAATACTAAGTGGACTAGAAAAAATCTGGTTGAGTAGTTTCAGCTTGGTTTGGTTATTCTGTAGAATTCTGAGTGGAATCAAAGGAGGCTGTTTTGGGGTAGTGTGTGGTGCTTCCGAGGGTAAATTCATGGCTGAAAAGGGCTATGAACAACAGTAACAGTTTGTGTAAGTTAGGTAACAATTCATTTTAGCGCTAACAGTTTGTGTAAGTTAGGTAACGATTCCTGTTAGCGCTAACAGTTTGTGTAATTTAAACAACACTTCATGTTTGTCATGCTGCATCGTGTCGGCTGCTCGCGCGCACGATATTCTGCCCGCACTTGCGATATTCGGCTCGCACGCACGATATAAAGCACGCACTCGCAATTTTATGCATGCACGCGCAATTTCATGCATGCACGCCCGATTTGATGCACGCACGTCTAGCTTTTTCGTTCGCACGTGCGAAATTTTGCGTCGATTTACTTATTTATATGTTTGTTGAACTGTACTAATTCTGTGCGATACTTTTCATTTCGTGCGCAGGTATTTTGATTTCGAGTATTTCTTACGGTATGCTTCGTTTCGTGCATAGGTACTACATTTTCGAAGTATGAATGTAGAGTGTCGTTTGGAGGCGAATCGCGATTTCCGGGCGACGCTTCGATACACAATTTGCTATTTATTTAAGTCGCGAACCCATGTAGGTTCGTGCGCACATGTAGTTAGGGAGGGTTTTTACCCTCGGATGGTGGATTTTGTCAGGCGTATAGCAGACGATGTTGGCCGCCTATTGCCAACATCTTAAGTAGTTTCATGCATGTAAAGTAGACTAGACGTAGGCTACTTTTGCTTAGGCCTAGCGTAGCTCTTACTTAGCCTAATTCTCATACTTAGAGAATTTAGCTTTTGGACAAGAATTTTCTCTTGGCAGCGGAGCTTTTCTCTTGCTCCCTCTCTCACCGATTGCTCATGCTTTCTCTTTCTTATTGCTAGCTAGCTATAGTGGCTAGATAGGTTAAGAATATTTGCCTTTGTTTCTGCCTCGTTTTTAATCCACACGGCTTCGGCCAAGTCCGGAAGGTTTCCCTCCAAATTTGTCTTTTTGGCGATTGGTGGAGTGGAGGCTTGAGATGTGGCATCTTTTGTCAAGCTGCACCATCATCCGGACAACTGGACGGTATGTTTGAGTGTATTTATGTTTGTGGCATTTCGGTTTTCTTGGGAAAGTGTCATTTTTGGTTAATTCCAATTTTCTTGGTTTTGGTTGGAAGTGATTATTTTGCTTCGTTGTTTTCCTTTGAGATAACTCTTGTAGAGAATACGTGGAAGACCCGAGAGCCTAGTGGCTACCTCGTGGCTTAGTATAATTATTGGGTCCACTTCACTCTAGGGGAGTATTCTTCCCCTTCTCTCTCTGGGTCATTTTCATCTTTATTCCTTCACATGGTGTATATACTTTATGGCATTTCATATTTATTTTCGTTGTTATATATGTTTGTGAGCATGACTTTGCTGGTTTTGATGCATGTTTGCTTGCTTGTCTCTCATGCACGACATGTTAGCGCTAACAGTTTGTGTTATTTAGATAACAATTTTTGTTATTGCTAACAGTTTGTGTAAGTTAGATAAAAATTCTTGTTATCGCTAACAGTTTGTGTAAGTTAGGTATCAAATTTTTGTTAGCGCTAACAGTTTGTGTAATTTAGATAACATTTCATGATAGCGCTAAAATTTTGTGTAAGTTAGATAACAATTCATGTTAGCGCTAACTGTTGTTCATAGCCATTTTCAGCCATGAATTTACCCTCAGAAGCACCACAGACTACCCCAAAACAGCCTACTTTGATTCCACTCAGAATTCTACAAAATTAACAAACCAAGTTGAAACTGCATGAGCAGATAGTTCCTAGGCCACTAAGTTTTCCCACAAATTCTTTTATAAATATACCAACCATAATTCCCACATCACCCAGTCAAAGTTGCAGAAAAACAGCTTGCCAGAACTTTGATAAATCTGACCAACTTCACAATGAAGTCCCAAGCAAAACAGACACACACTAGGTCAGAAAATTTGCCACATTATTTCCAATACAAGGAGGAACATACATGCAAAATTTCAGATTATTCTGCCAATAGAAATGAGAGAAATTCTTAGATGAAATTCCCATAAAGGAGTAGAAAACAGTTTCTGGCCAAAAAGTTCCTAAGTCTAAAAATGACTAGGTTCTACAAATATACACAACAGCTTCCTACTAACTGTACGGAGACATACCAGTCGTACGTAATCAATCAATTACCCCTATTAATGTGAGTGTACCTAATATCTACACTATTAAATAATACACAGGACAAAACATTGTCAAATATTTACGATCTCCGTCAAACCAATCGGAACCGTCCAAAGTAAATATCATGTGATGGATGCGATTTCGCGTCCCTCACCAAACTGACGGCGCCGCTGTCCGTAGATCTTATTCGGCATCCTTAATGTCGTGTCGTGTGGTCACACAATCCACATGACGAAGTGACGTCAAATCATCCAAATTAATTCGTACCTTTGACTTACACATTTCGTACCTTTTCATATGTTTGTTTTGCGCCACTCAAAAAGTTCCGTACGTCCCAAAACAAGTAGTTCCATTACTCCCCCTATCCGCAACTTCATTCGAAATTCCACAGTAAATCCAAATATCATACGCATTAAAATCGCTTACTGTACTCACGAAACATTGTGTACGCACGAAACGACGCGTACGCACGAAATTAACTTTTCAAAAACAACAATAACAGTTTGTGTAAGTTGGGTAACAATTCTTGTTATCGCTAACTGTTGTTTTTGAAGATTTAGTTTCATGCATACATGAAATTTGGTGCGCACGCGACGTTTCGTGCGTATATATTTTACATAATGTGCTGTGGAGTTTTGAATAGATTTGTGATTCGGGGGAGTTAGTGTACGAGCAAAATTAAAGTGACGTGTGAGTGGCGCGAACAATCATTTGAAAATGTACGGCGGATCGCAAAGCGATCCGATATGAAATATGAATTGTTTGAAACGTATGAAGTACAAATGAAGTGACGCGAAGAAGCGTACGAAAAATATGGAATGCGACAAGTTAAAATATTACGTCGCACGTACAAAACAGTTTGCGACATGCGCATTTATTGCAAACGACGCATATTCAGTACGGAAAAGATTTAGAAGGTACGGATTAAGTTCGGCAGTAGTTCGAGGTAAACGTGGAGGGCGGACGGCGTCCGCCGATATTTTCAAGGGATCTCATTATCTTTAATGACGTATTATTAGGTGGACCGTACACATGCGATGTCGGTTCACTACGTGGACTTATCGACAAGTGACTAAGCAAGTTGTCACTTATGACGCGGATTTGTGGATGCGTCGGTGTAAATATTTGACGAAACATTTTCTTGTCGTATGTGTATTTATAAATTAGAGTTTATTATGATGTTTATATTTAAGTGATCAATTAGGGTTTCGATAGTTTAATTTGTGTGTGTACGATGTCGTACTTGTAGACAAGTGTACGCTTACGATTGCTTGACTCTCAGGTGTACGCTTACGATTAGTTTACTCTTACTAACAGGTTATTTTGACACTTAGTGATTCTTTGACAGCTCACAAGTGTATATATAGGAATGAGCTTTGTTAGGAATTAATAATCAATGCTGGTTAGTAAAGTGGGGACCAAAGATGTAGTATTATATGGTTGTCGATTAGGTCATACACTTTGAATGATATAATGATTATTTGATTATGCTTTTGTTTATGTGTGATGCATTAGTGTGTTATTATTTATTTATGTTATTTTATATATGTTTCATATGCATTGTTTATGCATTTGTCTTAGGGTTTGTTTATGTCGATTATTCCATCAAACCTTAGATGTTGTCATAGGGTTTATTTATGTTTATTATTCCATGAAACCCTAAATGTTGTTTGTTGCTACTATGTACGCATATGGAAGATGCATTTCAAATGATTGTTCGTCAACCTATTTTTGCTTAGCTTTTTGCATGATAGTTTGGGTGGCTTCTGCGGTCTATTTTAGACCAAAGAACAACACTAACAATATGTGTAAGTTAGGTAACAATTCCTGTTAGTGCTAAATGTTTGTGTAAGTTAGGTCACAATTCATGTTAGCGCTAACAGTTAGTGAAATTTAGATAACAACTTTTGTTGGCGCTAACAGTTTGTGTAATTTAGATAACAATTCTCTTTATCGCTAACAGTTTGTGTAAGTTAGGTAACAGTTCCTGTTAACGCTAAAAGTTTGTGTAATTTGAATAATAATTCCTGTAAGCGCTAAAAATTTGTGAAATTTAGATAACAATTCTTGTTATCGCTAAGAGTTTGTGTAAGTTAGGTAACAGTTCCTGTTAGCTCAAAAGTTTGTGTAATTTTGATAACAATATTTGTTATCGCTAACAGTTTTTTTAAGTTAGGTAACACTTCTTGTTAGCGCTAACAGTTTGTGTTAGTTAGGTAACAATTCTTGTTATCGCTAACAGTTTGTGTAAATTAGGTAACAATTCCTGTTAGAGCTAATTGTTTGTGTAAGTTAGGTAACAATTCTTGTTAGTGCTAACAATTTGATTAATTTAGATAACAATTTTTGTTAGCGCTAACAGTTTGTGTAAGTTAGGTATCAATTCCCTATTATCGCTAACAATTTGTGTAATTTAGATAACAATTCTTGTTATCGCTAACAGTTTTTGTAATTTAGGTAACAATATTTGTTAGCGCTAACAGTTTTTTTGAGTTAGGTAACATCTCTTGTTAGCGCTAACAATTTGTGTTAGTTAGGTAACAATTCTTGTTATCGCTAACAGTTTGTGTAAATAAGGTAACAATTCTTGTTAGCGCTAATTGTTTGTGTAAGTTAGGTAACAATTCTTGTTAGTGCTAACAATTTGATTAATTTAGATAACAATTTTTGTTAGCGCTAACAGTTTGTGTAAGTTAGGTATCAATTCCCTATTATCGCTAACAATTTGTGTAATTTAGATAACAATTCTTGTTATCGCTAACAGTTTTTGTAATTTAGGTAACAGTTCCTGTTAGCTCAAAAGTTTTTGTAATTTTGATAACAATATTTGTTAGCGCTAACAGTTTTTTTGAGTTAGGTAACATCTCTTGTTAGCGCTAACAATTTGTGTAAGTTAGGTATCAATTCCCTATTAGCGCTAACAATTTGTGTAATTTAGATAACAATTCTTGTTATCGCTAACTGTTTTTGTAATTTTGATGACAATTTTTGTTAGCGATAACAATTGGTGTAAGTTAGGTAACAGTTCCTGTTAGCTCAAAAGTTTGTGTAATTTCGATAACAATATTTGTTAGCGCTAACAGTTTTTTTAAGTTAGGTAACAATTCTTGTTAGCGCTAACAATTTGTGTTAGTTAGGTAACAATTCTTGTTATCGCTAACAGTTTGTGAAAAATAGGTAACAATTCCTGTTAGCGCTAACAGTTTGTGTAAGTTAGGTATCAATTCCCTATTAGCGCTAACAATTTGTGTAATTTAGGTAATAATTCTTGTTAGCGCTAAAAGTTTGTGTAAGTTAGGTAACAATTCCTGTTATCGCTAATCGTTTGTGTAATTTAGATAACAATTCTTGTTATCGTAAGTTAGGTAACAATTCTTGTTAGCGCTAAAAGTTTGTGTAATTAAGATAACAATTCTTGTTATCGCTAACAGTTTGTGTAAGTTAGGTAACAATTTTTGTTAGCGCTAACAATTCGTGTAATTTAGATAACAATTTTTGTTAGCGCTAACAGTTTGTGTAATTTAGATAACAATTTTTGTTAGCGCTAACAGTTTGTGTAAGTTAGGTAACAATTCCTATTGGCTCAAAAGTTTGTGTAATTTTGATAACAATATTTGTTATCGCTAAAAGTTTGTGTAAGTTAGGTAACAGTTCCTGTTAGCTCAAAAGTTTGTGTAATTTTGATAATAATTCCTGTAAGCGCTAAAAATTTGTGAAATTTAGATAACAATTCTTGTTATCGCTAAGAGTTTGTGTAAGTTAGGTAACAGTTCCTGTTAGCTCAAAAGTTTGTGTAATTTTGATAACAATATTTGTTATCGCTAACAGTTTTTTTAAGTTAGGTAACAATTCTTGTTAGCGCTAACAGTTTGTGTTAGTTAGGTAACAATTCTTGTTATCGCTAACAGTTTGTGTAAATTAGGTAACAATTCCTGTTAGAGCTAATTGTTTGTGTAAGTTAGGTAACAATTCTTGTTAGTGCTAACAATTTGATTAATTTAGATAACAATTTTTGTTAGCGCTAACAGTTTGTGTAAGTTAGGTATCAATTCCCTATTATCGCTAACAATTTGTGTAATTTAGATAACAATTCTTGTTATCGCTAACAGTTTTTGTAATTTAGGTAACAGTTCCTGTTAGCTCAAAAGTTTTTGTAATTTTGATAACAATATTTGTTAGCGCTAACAGTTTTTTTGAGTTAGGTAACATCTCTTGTTAGCGCTAACAATTTGTGTTAGTTAGGTAACAATTCTTGTTATCGCTAACAGTTTGTGTAAATAAGGTAACAATTCTTGTTAGCGCTAATTGTTTGTGTAAGTTAGGTAACAATTCTTGTTAGTGCTAACAATTTGATTAATTTAGATAACAATTTTTGTTAGCGCTAACAGTTTGTGTAAGTTAGGTATCAATTCCCTATTATCGCTAACAATTTGTGTAATTTAGATAACAATTCTTGTTATCGCTAACAGTTTTTGTAATTTAGGTAACAGTTCCTGTTAGCTCAAAAGTTTTTGTAATTTTGATAACAATATTTGTTAGCGCTAACAGTTTTTTTGAGTTAGGTAACATCTCTTGTTAGCGCTAACAATTTGTGTAAGTTAGGTATCAATTCCCTATTAGCGCTAACAATTTGTGTAATTTAGATAACAATTCTTGTTATCGCTAACTGTTTTTGTAATTTTGATGACAATTTTTGTTAGCGATAACAATTGGTGTAAGTTAGGTAACAGTTCCTGTTAGCTCAAAAGTTTGTGTAATTTCGATAACAATATTTGTTAGCGCTAACAGTTTTTTTAAGTTAGGTAACAATTCTTGTTAGCGCTAACAATTTGTGTTAGTTAGGTAACAATTCTTGTTATCGCTAACAGTTTGTGAAAAATAGGTAACAATTCCTGTTAGCGCTAACAGTTTGTGTAAGTTAGGTATCAATTCCCTATTAGCGCTAACAATTTGTGTAATTTAGGTAATAATTCTTGTTAGCGCTAAAAGTTTGTGTAAGTTAGGTAACAATTCCTGTTATCGCTAATCGTTTGTGTAATTTAGATAACAATTCTTGTTATCGTAAGTTAGGTAACAATTCTTGTTAGCGCTAACAGTTTGTGTAATTAAGATAACAATTCTTGTTATCGCTAACAGTTTGTGTAAGTTAGGTAACAATTTTTGTTAGCGCTAACAATTCGTGTAATTTGGATAACAATTTTTGTTAGCGCTAACAGTTTGTGTAATTTAGATAACAATTTTTGTTAGCGCTAACAGTTTGTGTAAGTTAGGTAACAATTCCTATTGGCTCAAAAGTTTGTGTAATTTTGATAACAATATTTGTTATCGCTAAAAGTTTGTGTAAGTTAGGTAACAGTTCCTGTTAGCTCAAAAGTTTGTGTAATTTTGATAACAATATTTGTTAGCGCTAACAGTTTTTTTAAGTTAGGTAACAATTCTTGTTGGCGCTAACAGTTTGTGTTAGTTAGGTAACAATTCCTCTTATTGCTAAGAGTTTGTGTAAGTAAGGTAACAATTCTTGTTAGCGCTAGCAGTTGTGTAATTTTAGATAACAATATTTGTTAGCGCTAACAGTTTGTGTAATTTAGATAACAATTCTTGTTTTCGCTAAAAGTTTGTGTAAGTTAGGTGACAATTCCTGTTATTGCTAATAGTTTGTGTAATTTAGATAACAATTCTTGTTATCGTTAACAGTTTGTGTAAGTTAGGTAACAATTCTTGTAAGCGCTGAAAGTTTTTCTAAGTTAGGTAACAATTCCTGTTAGCGCTAAAACTTTGTGTAATTAAGATAACAATTATTGTTAGCCCTAAGAGTTTGTGTAATGTTAGGATTTAGTATTGAGAACTCATTTAGCGACAAGATATTCTCGTAGCTAGAGTAGCGACGACCAGGGACGAATTAGTTTCGTCGCTGGATATTTGAAGTACCAGGGACGAAGTAGTTTCGTTGCTGGATATTTGAAGTGACGTAGAAATTAAATGTTCATTTCGTTTCACGTATGTTTGAATAGTACTATAGAAGTGACGTGGAAATTGCTTGGTAGTTTCGGTTCACGTAAGTTCAAGTCGTACCGTGTGATTCAAGTTGGTTCGCGGTTGACTTGTCAGTCGTACCGTGTAGTTCAAGTCGGTTCGCAGTTGTCGGTCGGATGTTTTCACCACGTTGACTCTTACGCGTTTCTAATTGTGTACCTTGGTATTGTTACGTGACGTTTGAAGGAGTATATTGAGGCGTAGTGAGAGAGAGGTTTTTATCAATTTGGCGAGAGTTGATCCTCCTTGTAGATTATGAAGGAGTTCAAGGAGTTACGGGAGTTTGATAGCTTTGTGGTGTTTCTTGAGGAGTTAGAGGAGGTTAGTGAAGGTTTTTTTTTATATGATTAAGAGGAGTTAGAAGTGAGAGTGTTTTGAGGGTATGAGGAAATTATGTAAAAAATGTTATCCGTAGAATATATTGGCTTCCGTGGCGTTATCTTTCTCTAGTGTGTGTTTTATCTTTTATGCTTCCGCTTGCATTTGCACTCAGTGTTTTATTATTCGATCTTATCAATTGGCATCGGAGCAGGTTGTTGTGCTCCACGAGTGTTAGGATGATGGAGAGATGGAAGGAAATAAGGAGGATTTGTGGTCATTCAAGCTTAGAGGGAATCAATATGAGGAGGCCCTTCCTACTCGTCCTTTTGGCAGAGATAGATTCGGAGGTGAAAGAAGTTCGGAGGAGGTGTTGTATGACTTGTTCTACAAGTTTACCCTTTATGTTGATGTGAAAATTCAGATTGAGATGGGAGGAAGAAAAGGCTTTGGTCCTTTAAAGAGTGAACCAGATCTCGATCCGGATGGAGGTGATTCTTATTTTGAAGTAGAAGAAGAAGAAGATGATGAAGAAGAAGTAGATGAAGAATCCGTAGAAGTAGTCAAAGAAGTCGAAGAAGGCGAAGAAGAGAAGAGTGAATTTAAATCAATCCGCTGTGGAAACTAGAAACGAGAAAAATGCCAATATTGAAGAAAAAATGACTACGCTGATTCTGAAGCATGCCAAAAAACCAAAAACATCAGGAGAGACAATCGACCAGAAATTGATTGTAAAATAAATGAAAATCAAGAGATTATCAGGATTGGCGTTTAATTAGTTCAACCTATTCTGGCGCAAAACAAAAAAAAACTGCTTCTAACAACCAAAAAAAAAACTGGTTAGGCGTATCGGCAACGGAAATATCGCCGATGTGAAGCCTCCCGTGTAGCAAACGAACCGGCAGAGGTCGCAATTGGGTACCCGAGTAAGTACCCGACCGGTAACCGCCCGCCCGCTTCGGATACGGAACGGATTTGGGTGCCAAATTTTGGGGGACGTCCAGATTCGGCCGGGTAATTAAAAAAAAAAAAAAAACAAATTCGGATACAGCCGGGTAAGCAAAAAACAAAAAAACCGAAGGTTTTCGTAGGTACGTTTTAACATGTTAATTACTGTAGTGTCCATACTATCCAACATTATTGTACTTTATACTCGTGGAAGGTATAACGGAGATGTACCGCTTATTTTGTACTTATCGGTTACGGGGGGGGTAAGGGTAATCGCTAGTAATTGAGTTTCGGTTAAATTTTTCTTTCGTAAACGCATATCAGGTACCGGGTAACAATTTAGGAGCTTGCAATAACCCGATTGGATTTCGAGTATTTATATTTTGAAAGAGGAAAGAGTTAGATGCAGCATGGGCAAAGCCTTCTGTGTAAATGGCTCATCTTTCAGCCTAGTGAACGACCAATATTCAAGAAAGCAATGAAGTAGACCGAGGAGATAGGGGAGGCTTAGAAGCTAACGAATTCAAGAAAGCAGTGAAGTAGACCGAGGAGATAGGGGAGACTTAGAAGCTAACAACCTCAGAGAACTCGTCTCTTGGCTAACACCACTGCGACCTTCATTGAGGATTTTACACACACGCACACACACAAACACAACCACATGGGACTGAAAGTCACGGTGCCCGTGTCACAAACGGTTGCACAACTCTTGATTTGAAGCCTCTCTCGAGCATTTTAGCGGTCACCCCCAAGGGCGACATGTTTCTCATGGCGGTTGACACTAGTGGGGAGTGCAAGGATGCCAAATAAATCTGTGAGGTGTTGGGGAAAGGGGTTCTTACACTGGAGGTGGAGCTTAGGGTGCACATTGTGACCAATTTTTCTCTTGCGATCAAGGCAACAGCCTCGGTGCTCACGAGTAAGTACCTTGACCTCACGCGGAAGCTATGCTCTATCTTTTTCTTACACCTGTTGTTAGAGGATTAGGGCGTGTTTTCTTTATCTCAACAAATGTCTAAGAGACAAAGGATATTTTGAAATTGATCACAACCCTTTTCGTGAGGTGAGCCATATTCAACGAGTTGTCTCCAATCAGGCTTCCAAAACTTGGTCTACCGAGCTTGGGACAAACTTTGCCATGTTTTATAGGATTTTAGAGGTGAAAGACAACTTGGAGAGCCTTAAGTTTGATGATGAATTCAAGTAGTGGGTCAAGAAGGTTGCATACAACGCTTGGGTGGTGAAGTTTAATGGCCGCATTTTAAGCCCAAAGTTCTACATGGGAGTTTAGGAAGACTATATTGGCTTTAAAGTCCATGGTGCAATTGATGAGGGAGTGAAAAGGGGCCCTAAATGGGAATTGTTTACTATATTTTCTATATGTTTGGTGTGGCCAAAGAGAATTTATGCAAAAAATGGAGGAAATGAAGATCTAAATAAGTTCATCTATCTTCAAGCATATTGGAGGATTTTAAGACATCTTGGATTGCTAGATGGGAGATGGCACATAGCCGTATGTATGCAGCCAGAAACAAACTTCATCTGGTGTACCTAAGTGTTGCCTATAAGTAATATAAGAATGTGGAAGTCATGGAAGGCTTTTAGACTATGCTAAGTAGGCTCTTACCAGATGTGGTTGACTAAACTCAACCGAATATTGAGCTAACGAAGTACATAGGTTTTGAGGGTGTCATTGGGAGGGAGATAGCAAGAGCTCCTAAGAATTTGTTAGGGTGGACATGTTGGTGAGCGGTTTGGGGCTTCCTACATTGGAGAATATAGCAATTAGGGTCTTTGCTCACTGCATAATTGCTAGCTCATGTGTGGGAAACTAGCTCATGTGAGGGGAACTGGTCAGCCTATGACCATATTCAGTCTTAGAGAAGGAACATGCTCACACCTGGTAGAGCCTATCATTTGGTCTGGGTCATTAACAATATGAGATTGGTAAAAAAACCCTATGATGTGTGCTATGAGGAGGCTATGATAGCATGGGAGGAAGAGAAGGGGAAGTTGTCGAAGAGGAGTCAGTACAAGACATAGATGACCTAGATTTGGAGTAAAGAGATAGCCTTAAACACGAAAAAGAATTAATTGATCCAATTTTTATGTAAATAATAAGCAATAGTTCCCACATGAACACAACAATGGCTAATTTTGCTTCAATTGCGATTGTTGTCATGTTTTTTTTTTGAATCTTTTTAAGCATTTATGGGTACTATGTTTTCTCCACATAAACATTGATTATTTTTTGGGTTGTTTTACCATGTGTTTTATGCACATTACGTACGTATGTTGGCCAAAAAGAACTTGATTTGTTATGAACAAATTATGTAGGGATTAGTAGTTTGCGAACCGCCGACAACATTTGATCAACCACCGTTGTATTTGTAAAAAATAAACCAATCACGTGGCAATTTTAGAAGTTCAATCTACCCTAATTTGCTTATGTACGGTGTACAATCATTTGCCAAATCTTTGTCACGTGCGACACATGTACGTGAACAATGTAATACGAATATAATATATATGTGTATATACATATAAATAATATTTATATGTATATATATATGAATACATGTATATAACAAAGATTCACCGTTTAATTAGAAACTATTGAAATACCCCCTATGGTTAAACTAGATATTATTTGACATGAAAGAAAATACGAGATTTAGAGGAGGGAAGAAGAGGGGGAAGCAGAGAGGAGGGGAGGAAAGGGGAGGGGAGGAAAGAGGAGGAAGAGGGAAGGGGAGGGAGGGAGAGGTAAAAAAGGGGCGACAAAGAGAGGGAGAAAAGGAAGGAGGGAGGGAGGTAGGGAGGGAAGGGAGGGAAGGAATGGAGGAATGGAAGTGTAACCAGGAAAGGAGTGGACACAGGAGATAATGGATAATGGAAGGCGAATGAAGAGGATATCTAGAAAGATGGAAAATTTGAATACACCTTTGTAATGCTAAGGCACGTGGCCTTTGCCAAATGTTAAGTTGTCATTGTCATCCATGAGATGGTATCTTCTCTTTTCTCATAGGGTGATGCATCAGTTGTGTGGCGAAGTGTCTCTTTGGAGATAGTTGAGGAGACTATCACTATTACGTGAAGAGCTGTGCTTCAAAACTCAAAATCGACGATCAAACTTTAAAAGTTTGGAGAACCTTGTCAAATTAGCAAACATGTTTTGTAAAACAAAGAAAAAAATTAGCATGGCTTAGTATGTAAAGGAACATTTTCCAGTTAATAACCTCACTTTTGCCTGATGAAACCCCACCATCACTTATATTGTTTTACAAGTTTTATACAAATACTTTTTACACGCCTAATATGTATGGTCACATGTTCATTGATATAGTCGCTGCTGCAAAAATAGAAAAACACGGAAATGGTATGAATAATGCATAACATCTAATATCAAATTCACTTTTGACAATGATAAAATATGAGAAATGGTTATCAGACTAATTTTAAGGTACGAAGTCACCAATCTTTGTCAAAAAATCCGTACATTTGAAGTCTGGATTAATACAGTTACGATCGTTGAGTTTAGATTTGGAACCAATCCTTTGAACACTTTCGACTTCAAAATATTGTAACAAGTAAAATATTGTCGCTAACGCCAACTGGGCGTAAAAAAAACTACAATTCACACTAGTGACCAAGGTTGATTGTAACAAAATTGCAACAACCATATGTAAATAAAAGCACATGCAAATAAAAGTGTTGTATGTTGACACTTCCTCACTTTAAAGGAATTCCACTTTGAGAGCATATGTTGGCTTTTAGATTACCGCAAAACTGAAATCTATTTGTGAATTGTAAATATTTTGGCTTGATTTATTCGTGCATGACGACTTGTATATTTTTCATTTAGTTTCATAATTAATTTTACTCGCTCCGTTTTTTATCGTGTACATAGTGTCTTTCGATTCGTGCAAATTAATTTTTCGTACATAAATTTTATCACTTTCGTTTTGAGAGGTTTCATTTCACGTCGTTCTTTAATTTGCATGTAAGTTCAATGTAACACTTCGCGATTAGATTACAATTTTGTGGCTAAGTTAAGCTCATAGCGGTTTCATTCGAACAAATTTTGAAATTTTTACAAATATATGTTTTTTTTTTTTTTGAACATTTCGTTAAATTCATATACTTTTCGTGTACGAACGGAGCATACGGACGAAAATTGTATGAACGGATGGTATGTACGAATTTTTTCAGAAAAGAGACGTTCTTTTATTTTCGCGAGCGGATTTGAATTTGATTTGAAGTTTTGGACATTTCTTCTTTACCAGGATGCCACGAATCCACCATTGTTGCCGCCATTAAAGCCCTATTGGAGCCGCCTTGAAATCGCACTTTAGTTTAAAAGTTCAAGTTGTCGTATTATATTTCATTTTTGATTGAATGTTTTCGAGTTTTTCGTATTTTTTATGTATAATTAAGTCAAAGTTGGTCAACGCATTTAAAAAAAAAATGAATTTTGAAATATGTGCATATTCATTATTTTTTATGAGTTTCATTCATGCGGATACTACGAATGAAACTTCTATGGTTAAAATTCAATATGTGCTCTTATAGTGGAGCTCACTTCAAGTGAGAAAGTGCCTGCGCACAACAATTTTATTTACATGTGGTTGTCGCAGTTTTGTTACCGTAAACCTTCGCTGGCCGTTTGATTTGCCGTTTTTTTTCATGACGGTTGCTTTCGCCAGTGCGGCACTTTCTTAACCGGTTGTTACAACATTTCGTAAGTCAAAGTTGTTCGACGGTTGACCGTCAAATCTAAACTCAACCGCACGTAACTTCTAATTCGTACTTCAAATGTACAATTTTTGACAAGCTGACGGAAGTGACCGCGCAACAATTTTTTTTATTGCGATTAGCAATTCCCTAAAATATTGTCATAAAACATAATACTTATGTCAAAAAGACATGTAGATTTTGGCGTATCTTGACCCTATCAACTATTATATTTTTAGAATGAGTTGATTTTCGTATGAATTGTGAACTCTTCATTCGATACGAATTGCGATATTCGCAATGGTACAGTACACCGTGAATCGTTATTAGTAGTGTTGTGTATCGGTAAGGATTTACAGATAACCGATATGGACCTTTTTTTGGGTACCCGATAATCGATATACTGGTACGATATAACGTTATCGGTGTTATCGTCGATAAATAGCCGATAATTATTGGTATTTATCGGCGTTAACACCGATATTGATAACTATCGACGATATATGTACGGACCGTACAGATAAATGTACGGCTTGTACACTTAACTGTACGTCATATTCCCCGGACGCGCTCTACTCACAAATCACAACCCCTATATACAAAGGTGTCTACGAAACTTTCACATCCAACGCCATGACTTTGTCCCTGTCTTCCTTGAGATGATCCACTGGGGACCTGCCACGTGTAAATCTATCGGCTTTTTTGCGTTGATGTCCAATTCGTACGGATTTCAACTTTTTTACGAAAACTACGTAGTATTCGTTGATTAAATACTTTTCGTAAAATTCGTGTAGATTTCGCAGTACAGAAAAAAGTACGAACATTTACAAAAAAAAGAGACGTTGCGTCATTTACGCGCATGATTTTTGAATGTGTTACAAACCGCCCTCTTAAAGAAGGAAGCTGCCATTGAAGCTCCCATAGAATCAGCCACTAAACATGTCATTGAAACCACCCTTCAATCTTCCACGAACCTCCCGAGAATTATCCATGCCTATGCCCCGAGGAATCGAGTGGGAGCATGTTAGCTCTCCAAACGGAGAGGTGGTTGGGAACAACAAAATATGAATCTGTATTTACTTTGAATTCGAATATAATGGTCAAGCCACTAGGATTAGAAACCACCTTCTTGGAAATGTGAAGAGTGGGGGTATTAGAGCATGCATTTTATGTCCAGAAGAGGTGAAGGCGGAGTTACGTGCATCAAAAAACGAAAAATCTTCTCATGGCTCGCAGAAACGTGTAATTTCCAATTTGGATGAATTCACAAGGAGTCCTAGGTCTAGCCAGAGTAATAAAGTACAAGTTGTGCAAACAAAAATAACACATATTTTTAATAGTTATAACAAGAAGGAGGTCGATGCAACATGGGCAAGGGCCTTTTTTGCCAATGGTTTGTCGTTTCAACTACTCGATGACCCATATTTTAAGGAAGCATTGAGGAAGACCGGGGAGATAGGGGCGTCTTACAAGATACCTCACCGAAGGGAGAGAAATCGAGTGGGAGAAAGAGGGGAGGAGGTAAAGAAGGGGGGGGGGCGGGGGAGGGCGGGGGAGGGCGGGATGGAGGGAGGCAAGGATGGAAGGAGGCAGGGAGAGAGGGAGGGAGGTAGGAAGAAAGGAGGGAGGGAAGGAGGGATAAAGGGAAATGGGAAAGAAGAAGGGAGGGAACGAGAATGGGAGGGAGGCGAGAGAAAGAAGGTGAGGGAAAGGGACAGAAAGAAACGGAGAGGGAGAGGGAGAGAGAGAGTGGGAGAGGTGCATGGACGAGGGCAAGAGAGAGGGAGAGGGAGAGAGAGAGAGGGCGAAAAAGAAAGGGCGAGATATTGAGAGGAAGATCAAAATAGAGAGGAAAGAGGGAGAGGGAGAGGACAAGAAAGAGGGGGGAGTGAAGAGGGGAAGAGGGAGAGGGATAGGGCGAGAAAGAGGGAGAGGGATAGGGAGAGTGCAGGGGATAGGGAGAGGGAAAGGGAAAGGGAGAGGGAGAGTTGTGAGGGCGAGGGCTAGGGAGAGGGAGAGGACAAGAAAGAGGGGAAGGTGAAGAAGGGGAGAGGGAGAGAGAGAGTTGTGAGGGCAAGGGCGAGACTGAGGTCGAGGGAGAGGGAGAAGAAGAGGTGCGAGGGCGAGAGCGAGGGCGAGGGAGACGGAGAAGGGCGTGGGTGAGGGACAGAGAGGAGAGGTGCGAGGGAAAGGCCGAGGGTGAGGGTGAGGAGAGGAAAAGGGAGAGGGAGAGGTCAAGGTGCGAGGGTAAGGGCGTGGGAGAGGGTGAGGGAGAGGGAGAGGGAGAGGGAGAGGGAGAGGGAGATGTGCATGAGCAAGGTCTACGGTGTGGGAGAGGGAGAGGTTGAGGTGCGAGTGAGAGGGAGAGGGAGAGATTCGAGGGCGATGGCGAGGGCGAAAGAAAGGGAGAGGGAGGTGCGAGGGCAAGGGAGGTGGAGAGGGAGATGTGCGAGAACGAGGGAGAGGAAGAGGGAGAGGTGCCAAGGCGATGGCGAGGGCGAGGGAGAGGGAGGGGAGAGGGAGAGGGATAAGGCAAGGGCGAGGGCAAGGGGGAGGGAGAGGGAGGGGCATAGGGCGAGGGGCAAGGAGAGGCAAAAAGAGAGGTGCGAGGGAGAGGGAGAGGGAGAAGGAGAGAGTGAGGGGGAGGGAGAGGTAGAGGGAGAGGGAGAGGGAGACGTGCGAGGGCGAGTGCAAGGGAGAGGGAGAGGGAGAGGGAGAAGGAGAGGTGCGGCGGCGAAGGCAAGGGCGAGGGCGAGGGTGAAATATAGGGAGAGGGAGGGGGCGAGGGAGAATGAGAGGGAGAAGTAGATGTGCAAGGAAGAGGGAGAGGTGTGAGGACGAGGGGGAGGTAGGGGGAGAGGGAGAGGGTGAGGGAGAGGGTGAGGGCGAGGGCGAGGGAGAGGGAGAGGTGAGATGGAGAGGGCGAGGGTGAGAGCGAGGGCGAGGGAGAGGGAGTGGGAGAGGTGCGAGGGCGAGGGCGAGGGAGAGGGAGTAGGAGTGGAAGGAGTGGTGCGAGGCCGAGGGAGAGGGAGAGATTGAGTGTGAGCGAGAGGGATGTTGCTTTGAAAACTTCAGTCCACTCTATGCCTCGGGTGTGAGGAGAGAAGTGTTTCAGGACTTCTCTATTTTTGGTTAGTCCGGTTCAGTATCAACCAGATTTAGTGACACAGTGGAAGTAGACTTATGGATACACTCCCGGGACGCGTCGTCACGTGGGAAGAGACGTTCCAGAATATCCGTCTGTTGGTACGCGGATACACCTAGGGACTGAGACGACACACAGAGGTTCATCTACAATGCCGAATGTGACATGCGGACGGACAGAGGTCGCCGACAAATGTGGACCTTGGAGGACCACATTCTTGATAATCTGACGCAGACTTTTGTGTCAGTGTAAATATTTGCTTCAACAGCAGTTTGTCTTTTGCAATTAATCTCCCTCTCCCTCTCTATCTCTCTTGTTATCACACAAACTTTCAACCTTCCGTCAATCTTCTATTGGTCGAGTGAAAATAATTGACATCTTTTTTATCATATTACTATTTATTTTTAATTACTTTTCCACGAAATAGCTTTATGAGTAAATTTAAATAATTTTCAATATGTAATATATATAATAATAATTATAATAATAATTATTATAATTATTATTATTGTATTGATGATGGTAATAATAATAGTTAATCGAACAAAATGAAAAACAAAAAAACCAAAAAACAAAAAACCAACAAAGAATTCATCCCAAAAAAATGACTTTGATTTAAAAATTTAAAAAGAAGAATTTGTCACACAAACCTAATATAACAATTTTGTCAAAAAATCGTGTCCTATTGCCGCATAAGACAAACTTATTACTATTGCCCGACTCTCTCTCCTTCACTCCCTCCCTTCACTCTTTCTCTCTCCTACACTCTCTCTCTCTCCTACACTCTCACCCTCTCCTTCCCTCTCTCCCTCTCTTCCCGCTAACGTGGCGATTTTTGATTGGCTTAACACATCACTATCTTTAGACTCAAAAAAAATATCATTTTTTCCCTCTCGAAGATCTTTTGAAAAAATCTTACTTTTAACTTTTTCCTCTTGAGAATCATTTATATCTTCCTTATTGTCCTTTAACCCTTTTCCCACCTTTCCTTCACTCTTCTCTCCTCCATCTTCTCTCCCTCCCTCCTCTCCTTCCACCACTTTCTCCTCTATTTCCTCTTCCTTCTCCTTTCTCTCACCCTCTCTTTTTTTTTTCTCCTCTCCCTCTTTCTCTTCCCCTTCCTCCCCTTCCCCTCCCACTTCCTCTTCCTCTTCTGTTTCCTCTCCCTCTTCCTCCTCTTCCTCCTCTTCTTCGTCCTCTCTGTCCTTTTCCTCGACTTTCACCTTTTCAGTTTTAGGGTTTTTATTTTGTCCTCTAGTGTCTAAAAGAGAGGAAACCTTAGGAGCCGTGGATTTTAAATTTGCTTTTTGGAGTCCCTCCTCCTCCTCTTCCTCCTCTTCCTCATCCTCCTCACTCTCTTCCTCCTCCGCCTCTTGGAGCCACTGAAACGGACAAAAAAAAGTACATTTACAAAAAATAAAAAAAAAGGGAAAAGAAAGAGAAAAAGTCCCGACAAAAAAAATCTTGACAAAAATAAAAATTCTTGACAAAAAAATCTTCACAAAGAAATGACTCTAATTGTGAGGGAAAACAGGCTAGTGACACCATAATCCACATTAATAATCCAATATATGTGACGTTTTTTCATCAGTTAAATTAAATTTACATCACAAAATGACAAATCTCTCAAATAATTAGTACCTGAATAAATTTTGAGGACTGGTTAAGGTAAGCTTTTTCGGACTCTTCTGCGTCGGCTTTTTCATTTGCCCACGCTAAAATCGCTTCTTCGGAAATAATATCGCAATCGTAAAGAACCTTTAAAACCTGAAAAAGACGAAAAAAAAAGGAGTCAAATTTTGCCAAATGCTCATCAACTTTCATCAAATTTTCAACAAATTTAGCCAATACCGAAGTGGAAACGGAAACGAAAACAGAAACGGAAACAGCGACGAAAGCAGAAATGGAAACAGAAACGGAAACAGAAAAGGAAACAGAAACGGAACAAGAAACGAAAACAGAAACGTAAACAGAAACGGAAACGGAACCGAAACAGAAATGGAAACCGAAAAGGAAACAGAGACAAAAACAGAAACAGAAATGGAAACGAAAGCAGAAACGGAAAAAGAAATGGAAACAGAAACACAGAAACAGAAAACAGATGCGAAAGCAAAAATGAAAAAGGACACAAACTCGCACGAGAACCGAAACGGAAACGGAAACCCAACTGGAACCAGAACCGGAACCAAACCAAAACTGTAACGGAAACGGAACTGGAAACAAAAACGAAATTGTACACCGACAGGGAAACCCAAATTGAAACAAACAAAACCAAAACCGAAACCGAAATCGAAACTGAAATCGAAATCGAAATCAAAACCGAAATTGAAATCAAAACTAAAACTGAAACGGAAAAGGAAACAGAAACAAAAACAAAAGCGGAAACGAAAACTAGAACAGAAACCGAAACCGAGTCCAAGTCCAAAAATGAAACCGAAACCAAAACCAAAATTGAAACCGAAACCGAAACTGAAAGCAAAATCGAAACAGAAACAGAAACGGAAACAGAGACGGAATGGGAACAGAACGTGAATCCAAATCTGATCCAAACCGAAACAGAAATGAAACAGAAAAACACAAAAATCGAAACTGAACATGAAAAAAAATCAACAAAAAAATCAAATTCAAAACCCAAACCCAAACCATAACGAGAATCAAATATTAAAATCAAAACCGAAATGTTGCCCTTACATTTGAAAATATCGAAGAAAATTCTCGATGTCCTTCTGAACACTCCTCTTCGAATGACAATAGGACCTCCACCTAAAAAAAAATACAATTAAAAAAGTACAAAATCTACCGAAGTTAGCATAAAAAAGTTATAATTTTAGGGATTTTTAAGGTACAAATACATTTAAGACAAAACTGGACTAAGTAACAGTCGTAAAAATGCATTAAAGAAAAATAGAGAAAAGAAAAAATAGAATAAAATGGTTAAGTTTATTTATTTTACTAGCTACTTTGGGCAAAAAAAAAAAAAAAAGACCCAAAGCGTGGACAACAATATTAGACCTTTGAAAATTTCATGTGGATTATACTTGATTAAAATCGCACATGAAATCGCAAAAATAAAGATTTTTTCAGCTCCTAAAGGGGCAATGTTTTCAAACAACTTTAATACGAATCCACTAATTGTGAGTCTATTTCCACAAATCGATCCACAAATCTATTCGATTCCTTGTTTTGTTTTTTTTTTACCTCAATCGTTTTCAGGCGATAGGGAGACCATCACCTCAACGGATCGATAAATCGTGGAAAAATAAAAATAAAACGTTCAGGCTCGCGTCAAAAATCCAGGCTCATAGGCAAAAACCATTCAAACATTAAAAGATATCAGCCCAAAGCTATGATTAGAAAAACTTATAAAACCTTATAAAAAGATTTAAAAGACACAAATAACATTTACAAAAAAAACATTAAAAAAAACGTATAAAACATGTACAACCATATAGGAAACATATAGAAAACATACATAAAACACATAAAAACATACAAAAACATGTAAAAACATCAAATAATATAAAGTGGCTCAAAAAACCGTATGAAAAAACAGAACACACGAGCCAATTTCGTCTCCCAAATTCAATATTTTCCATGTTATCCTCCAAGATTTTCACAGTTCTTCAAAATTAAAAAGAAAAGAAAATCACAACATCATAACACAAAAAGGTCATATATTTTGTGACAGAGTATACTTTCAAATAAGCACGGAAAAATAATAATAACAATGGTATACATACACACATATATGTAACATTATATATATATATATATATATATATATATATATATATATATATATATATATATATATATATATATATATTTGCGATGCCGAAAATTCACCGAAATTTTAAAATTTTGTCCTTTTGCGGACCAAAATAACACAAAAGGTGAACCCCGTTACATACTTTTTTTGTACGCTACAAAAGGTACATTCCAACTGTACCTTTCTACCATATCATTGGTTCGATTAATCAAACGGTTTTCCAAATAATCAGAGGGGGGGGGGGGAGAGGGAAAGGGGGAGAGCGCGAGAGGGGGAGAGGGGGAGAGGGGGAGAGGGGGAGAGGGGGAGAGGGGGAGAGGGGGAGAGGGGGAGAGGGGGAGAGGGGGAGAGGGGGGAGGGGGAGAGGGGGGAGAGGGGGGAGAGGGGGAGAGGGGGAGAGGGGGAAAGGGGGAGACGGGGAGAGCGCGAGAGGGGGAGAAAGGGAGAGGGGGAGAGAGGGAGAGGGGGAGAGAGGGAGAGGGAGGGAGAGAGGGAGAGGGGGGAGGGAGAGAAAAAGAGAGGGAGAGGGAGAAAAAACGAGTGAGAGGGGGAGAAAGAGAAAAAGAGAGGGGGGGGAGAAAGCGAGCGGGGAGAGGGAGGGAGAGAGGCCCCTACTTGTCGATTTTGATGCGGCCCGGGAGAGGATGAGGTCGAGCATGCATCGGAAGACGGCTCCCGCGCAGTCCGCGAAGGAACGGACCAATCCCAGCCTGCCAACTCAGCACCCGGATTTAGAGCTCGGCAGGCGTTTCTACCACTTTCCTATAACTTTTGTGCGTTTTTCTTATGTTTTTTTTACGCTTTTTTTACAATTTTTTCATTTTTAAAAGTATTTTAATATTTCACGTTTTTACGTTTTTACGTTTTATTTTACGTTTATACACTTTACATTTTTTTACGTTTTTATGTTATTTACATTTATATGCTTTTAAAGTTTTTTTATGTTTTTACGTTGGGATTTTTGACATTTTTGGACGTTAATTCCGCTTTTTAAAGTTTTTTTTTACGCTTCTTTTAGGTTTATTCACGGTTTTATTCAACACCTGCCTTCACGAGTTTTTTAGGGATTTTAGGGCTTTTTAGAGGTTGTTATTACTTATGGTTATTTAGTTAAGCGCTTTCTGAGAGAAAGAGAGAGAGAGAGAGAGAAGGAGAAAGGGAGAGAGAGAGAGGGGGAGGGGTAGGGGGAGAGAGTGAGAGCGAGAGAGAGGGGGAGAGAGGAGAGACACAGAGATAAAGAGACAGACAGAGAGAGAGAGACAGAGAGAGAGAGACACAGAGAGAGAGCAAGAGAGAGAGGGAGAGAGAGGGAGAGAGAGAGAGAGAGAGAGAGAGCATCTGGGACCTACTTGAGAGCATTGATTTCGAGAACAATATTATCAAAAGTTGCATTTTCATCGACTGTTCTTTGAAACAGCTCTTGTATCTGAAAAAAAAAAAAAAAGGGAGAAAGAAAACGATTAAGGAAAGGAGAACGGGAGAGGATGAAGGAAAAGATTAAGGGAAAGATAAAGGAAAAGGAAAAGATTAAGGGAAAGATAAAGGAAAAGGAAAAGAGAAAGGAAAAGGTAAAGGAGAAGTTAAAGGCAAATATAAAGGAAAAGGAAAAGATAAAGGAAGAGTTAAAAGGAAGAGATAAAGAAAAAGATAAAGGAAAAGTTTAAGGAAAAGATAAAGGAAAAGTTAAAGGAAAAGATAAATGAAAACTTAAACAAAAGAAAGTGAACGAAGCAGATTAAGAAAAAGACAAAAAGAAATGAAGGAAAAGAACCTCGAACACGTCCTCTCCTCTTCTTTCCCTCTCTCCTCTCCCTCCAAAAAACCCCAAAATAAGATCCCTTACTTCTCCCTCGAACTCGTCCTTTTCCTCCTATTTTTCCCTCTCTCCTCCAAAAACCCAAAATAAGATCCCTTACCTCCACCTCGAACTCGTCCTCGTCCTCCTCCTCCTCACTGTTTCCTTCGTCTGACAAAATTGTCACTTCCTCCACACTGCTAAGTGTGGTAAGATCCTCTCCCTCCACCCCTTCCATTTCCTTCAGTTCCCTCAATCTACTCTCCGGTATTTGAGCGATGGAAAGCCTCCACTCCTCTCTCCCACTATCTCCCTCTTTTAGATGCCAGAGGTATCCGCTTCCTCCTACCC
This sequence comes from Zygnema cylindricum, assembly GCA_037447655.1. NCBI lineage: Eukaryota > Viridiplantae > Streptophyta > Zygnematophyceae > Zygnematales > Zygnemataceae > Zygnema > Zygnema cylindricum. The sequence continues at coordinate 25,902 of JBBHKE010003259.1, forward strand.
CCACCTGAAAGAAATAAGATCATAATTAAAACAAAGAAATAGTAAAAATAAAGAAAGAGCAAAAGTAAAAAATTATCGATTTCACAATATCTCGATATCTCGTAATCTCGATTTCTCAATTCCTCGAGATCCCGAGATCTCGATTTGAGATCAATATCTCGATTTCTCGATTTCATGATATTTCGATATCTCGTAATCTCGAGTTCTCGATTTCTCGAGATCTCGATTTCAAGATATCTCAATATCTCAAAATCTCGATTTCTTGATATCTCAATTTCACCAACTCTTACCTCCTCTTCCCTCCACCTCTGGTTCATTCGTCCCTCACTCCCTCCACTCCCATGCGAAGACGAAATCGCCTCCGATTCGTCTGTAATGGAAACAGTCAGCGGCAGAAAGGAATTTGAGAGAGGGAGAGGGAGAGGGAGAGGGAGAGAGAGGAGGAGACGGATAAGGACAGTGAGAGAGAGACGGACAGAGAGGCCGAGAGGGATAGGGAGGAGCGAGCGCAGGAGAGGGAGAGGGAGAGGGAGAGGAGAGAGAGGGATGGGGAGGAGAGGGAGAGGGAGAGGGAGGAGATAGGGAGGGGGAGAGGGGCAAGGTTGGAAAAGCAGGCGTTAAAAACAACGTCCGCGAAGAAAAGGAGGTTTCCGTGGTATGATGACAATACGAGTTGAGAACCAATGGTAAAGCAGGCACAAAAAATTTCCCATTGGTCAACAACTTCCACAAAGGGAAACGCGCCCTTTCGCGCCGCGCCCCAAACTGAAATGGTCAACTTAGAATGAGGTATTTTGGGAGATGAAGTTTAGCAATTGGGAATGTTAAGTACTCGGTGGATTCGTATGGTTGTCGCAATATTGATGTATAGTAGATACAGTATATAGTATATAGATATAGTCCCTTCTCCCCCTTTCCCTCTCCCCTCCTTTCCCCCTCCCTCTCCCCCTCCCCTTCACTCTCCCTTCTCTGCGAGGGAAAGGGAGAGGGAGAGGGAGAGGGAGAGGGAGAGGGAGGGAGAGAGGGAGGTGGATCTGTATGTATTCGTAAAGTAGAATTAATTTGTCAGAGCAAAGCATTTCGCGGGGAGAGAGAGAGGGAGAGAGAGCGAGGGGGGGGGGAATAGGGAGGGAGAGAGAGAACGAGAGACAGAGAGAGCCAGAAAGATAGAGAGAGACGAAGAGAAAAGACGGATAAAAGGGGAGAGCGTGAGAGAGAGACGGAGTGAGAAAGGGACAAGAGAAGAGAAAGACAGAAAGAATGACAGAAAGAGAGAGAGATAAACCTGACCTTCGTTGTCGTATGCGTTTTTGTTGTCGCTGTACTCCCTCTCCTCATCACTGCTGTCCTCCTCCGTGGGCTGAGACTGGAGGGATATCCGGCTGTATGGAGGGACGGAAAACTCCGGACCTATCACCACCTGCCACATTGACCCACGTCAAAAAAAACGTCGAAATAACGTCAAAAATATATCCAAAAAAAGTCCAAAATACATCGAAAAAACGTCATAAAACCGTGGAAAAAACGGGACCACTCCCAACTTGCCATGCGGAAGGAAAGTGACAAATGTCACGTTGACACCCAATCTGTCAAAAAAATATGTCAAAGACCTATCAGAAAGTAGTCAAGAACATGTCAAAAGTTTATTCACCGAAGGGACTCAGGACCAATCACCACGTTATTACCGAATATGTTAAGAGAGAGGGAGTGAGAGAAAGGGGAGGACAGAATGAGGCAGAGATGGAGGGTGAGAGGGAGGGACAAACAAAGAGAGAGCTGATAGACGAATGCAGGGCTAGGAAAAGGAAAGAAAGAGAGAGAGAGAGAGAGAGAGAGAGAGAGAGAGAGAGAGAGAAAAAGAGAAAGAAACGGAGACTGACCAACCTTAAAAGAAAGCAAGACTCCCTCTTCAACAATGGCTCCTGCTTTATCAAAACTCCATCAAAAAGAAGAGAGTGAGAGAGAGAAAGACAAGGAAAGAGAGAAAGAAAGAAAGAGAGTGAGAGAGAGAGAGAGAGAGAGAGACAGAGACTGACCAACCTTGAAGGAAAGGACCGCTCCCTCTTGAACTACGGCTCCTTTCTTAATGAAAACTCCTTCACAAAGGAGAGCCTGTTCTATGACGGCCCCGTCCTCCACCGTTACTCCGTTCCAAATGTAACTGTCCTTAATTACTACGTTGTTTCCTATGACGCAGTTCCGTCCAATAACGGATTCTTTGATCACCGTTCCATCGCCCACAACGGTTCCTTCGCCGACAAGGGAGTTTTCACCGAAAACGGCCGTCCTCGCCAGCTGAACATCTGCTTTTCAAAACTTTTCCACTAACCACCGTAATTAGCGTGGATCGTAGTCATTATTGAAGAAGGATGACATCCTGTTCTTTACTTCAAATAAAGGATACGAGTGAGAACAATTTGAGGAAATTAACCAGAAAACTTTTCCACTATCCATCGTAATTAGCGTGGATTGAAGAAGGACAACATTCTGTTCTTCATTAAAAAAAAAGAGAAGAGAAAAAAATGGAGGATATAAAACAGAAAAACTTCTCCACTAACCACCATAATTAGCGTGGATCGCAGTCATTTTGGAATAACGACAATCTTTCGCTTAGAAGAGCGACACGAGAAGGGAAGTTTAAGGGAAGGAAGTTAAGAGAAGGGAAGGTAAGGGAAGGGAAGGGAAGTGAGGAGAGGAAATAATACACAAAACGAACAATTATTTACATTCATATGGACGAAAGAAGGATAAAGATGACCAAAGAAATAACATAAACCGACATTGTCGTAAACAAGAGGAGGGATAAACAGAAAGCAAGAAAACAAAAAGCTTTCTTGTCAATGAGAGGAGGGAGAACAAGACAGAGACAAAAACACCATCAAGAGGCGGGAGAAAAGAAAAAGAAAAGGTTCTCTGTACTTGTTCCTTCGATCCACTCGAACAATTGAATTACAGCTCTTGATTTGTGTTTCAGGGGGGGGAGAGAGTGTGAGAGAGAGGGAGAAAGAGAACGCGAGAGAGAGGGAGAGAGAGAGACGCGCAGAGAGGGAGAGAAAGAGAGTGCGAAGGAGGAGAGAGCGGGAGAGAGAGAGATAGAGAGAGAGAGATAGAGACAGAGAGGGAGAGAGAAACAGAGAGGGAGAGAGAGAGAGAGAGAGGGAACCCACTTTCTTCTCTGTATTTGTTCCCTCGATCGACTCGAACAGTCGAGTTATGGCTCCCAATTTGTGTTTCGGGGACGAGAGGGTGAGGCCATCGGTGAATAATATCTCGACTCACGACATCATAAGCTCTCAAATTTTTGATACAAGCCGCATATTCTCCTTTTATTTCATACGTATGTATTTTGTTTCCCATAATCTACCCGAAAAAAAACCAGGAAATTCTTAATTTTTGAAAATAACTTTTTGAAATAGCTTCTTGAATTTCCGATAATCTTCCCTGAAAAACCAAGAACCATAGTCCACCTTTTACAGCAAAAAGAATGACGAAGAAATCCAAGAGACTTTCTTTTGGTTTGAAAATTTTTTTTCGGTGAGGTGATAAATAAAATTCCAAAATGTGATATGGAAAGGTCCATAGTCACCCGCATTCCATACATTAGTATAAAAACATATATATATATATATATATATATATATATATATAATGTCGCGCCTCGCCCGTGCTACTTCGGCCGCCACAACGGCCGAAGGTCTTCTTCTTTTAAATGTTTACGCCGGGGCTCGCGCCTCCGCTCCTTCGTCGTTTTGCGACTGCTACGCACGTCGCACCTCCAAAAAGAAGCCCCTTTATGGCGGCTCATGCCTCATGCTGCACAAAGGCCGGTCTGCGCCGGCCCGAGCCGTAGGCCGGTATTTCATACCTCAAATAGTCTCGGGTGAAGCAGCTTCTGACCTTTATCACCCTTATTTTTGGAATTCGCTGCTTTTTCGGCCCGGGCGGCATACAAACGGCATACGTCACATATACCTCCGCCGAGACCGAAAAAATACATACCCTTACATGCGTGCTTGTAGTGCCTACTCAGCTCATACGTTCTCCCCCCAAAGGTGCTTCATACCTTCTTTCGTACCATCTTTAGCACCTTTTCGTTGCTTTTTCGGGGCACCCTTTTTCCGCTTTTTCAGAGTACTACACAAAAAAGCAGCGAACAATGTTGTGCTTCTTCTCAGACTCTTTTTGGAGTAGCACGGAGCATCGAAAAAGGCTAGCTTGCTATGTAG